>WEIS01070836.1:31118-61940 GCA_013389965.1 Todus mexicanus
GGCAGGAGCCGCCTCCCGCCGGGCGCCGTTTGAACGCGGCTCCCGCCGGCCCCCGCGCTGCGCTGGGCGGGACGGGGCGGTGCTGCCGCCGCCGCCATCTCAGCGCCGCCCGCGGAGCTTCCGTGTCGTTGGGCTGGGGATGGCCCTGGCCTGGCGGCTGCCCCGGCGGCTCCTGCTGCTGCTGAGGGAGGGATGCGGGAGGGCCGCGCTCCGGGCGGCCTCCGCCGCCCCAGGTGAGCAACAGGCGCCGGGTGAAGGGAATCTCTGGGGATAAACTGCTCCCCCTGCGTCGCTTTTTGTGTAACGCGTCGCCTCTAAATCGCGTTTTGCGTTTGGCTCCTCCTCGCGTCGTGCGGGTTGGAGCCTGGTTCCGTTTAACTCCCGCTTTCCGGCTGATGAGGTTTTTTAAAATTAACGCAGCTGATTTTCAGGTTGGTGTTTTGCCTGGTTGCCTTCAAGTTGTCATAGAATCGGAGAGTCTTTGAGGTTGGAAAAGACCCTTGGGATCAGCGAGTCCAACCACCAACCCCACTCTGCAAAGTTCACCCCTAAACCATCTCCCCCAAGACCACATCTAAACGCCCTTTAAGCACGTCCAGTGATGGGGATTCAGCCCCCTCCCTGGGCAGCCTGTTCCAGTAGCTGACTACTCTTGCTGTAAAAGACTTTTTCCTAATATCTGGTCTAACCCTCCCCCTGTTGTAGTTTGGTACCATTCCCTCTGGTTCTATCACCAGTCACCCCTGAGAAGAGCCCAGCACCAACCTCTCTGCAATGTCCCTTCAGGGAGCTGAAGCAATTACGGAAAAAATTAAGTGCTCCAATAATTTTAAACTTCTCTATGCTGCAATATTATCGGTGTACTTCACTCTTTCGTTTTTTTAAAGGTGCAAACTCTTCAGGAGAGCTTACTATTCAAGCACGCACAATCTGCAAACTGATGAGATATTATCAGCCAGTTTAAAATCTTTATGAGAGCTTTGGATTTCCAATGTTGAAATTAAATGCTGTGAATTGAATTAAATGCCATGAAATTAAATGCTTTAATTAAATTAAACTCAGATGATGCCAGGCGATCGTGATTTGAAACATAGAATCATAGAACCTTGTCAGTGACAAAGCCTGGAACAGGCTACCCAGAGGGGTTGTGGAGTTTTCTTCTCTGGAGACTTTCAAAACCTACCTGGACACGTTCCTGTGTAGCCTGCCCTGGGTGATCCTGCTCTGGCAGGGGGGTTGGACTCGATGATCTCTTGAGGTCCCTTCTAAACCCTGACATTCTCTGGTTTGGGTTGGAAGGGACCTCTGGAGGTCATCGAGTCCAACCCCTTGCAGGGAGCAGGGACATCCTCAACTAGAGCAGGTTGCTCAGAGCCTTGTAAAGCCTGACCGTGAATATCTCCAGGGATGGGGCCACCACCACCTACCTCCCTGGGCAACCTGTTCCAGTGCTCCACTACCCTCATGGTAAGGAACTTTTTCCTAGCATCCAATCTAAGTCTGCCCTTTTCTAATTTAAAACCATTACCCGTTTGTAAAACAGCCCCTCTCTGGCATTCTTATAAGCTCCCTTCAAGCACTGGAGGGTCGCTATTAGGTCTCCCCAAAGCCTTCTCTTCTCCAGGCTGAACAAAATACCAAAACCAATTTGTCTAACTTCTTTTTTTTTTTTTTTCCCCCCTGAGTTTTTACTTCGCTTTTTGACCCTCTTCACTGATCCTTAATCTGTGGAGTAGTTCAGTACCTGATGTAAGAGTTGGAAAATACCCCTTCTTGCCTCCTCTAATTGGAGAGGCTGTGGTGAAGATAGCAAGGGAGATTAGTCCATAGAATTATCTATATGTCTAGGTAGCGGCGCCCTTCAAGTTTTTCCTGACAAGCTGAACGTCTAGCACATTCTGAAAATGACATGCTCGGTTTTATAAGCAAGTCACAATGCCTGGCACACCAGGGTCTGCGGAAAGCCTTCTGTGATGGTTCAGGCCTTTTACCAGTAGTTGCAGGAAGGAAATAGTTTAATTTGCAGCCAGGTGGTGGTTGTTGGTGTGTCTCAGTCTTGCCTTGTCAAGTGCGCTTTCTGCTGCGTCTTCCAGGTTTGAATGTGGAATGGTCAGCGTGTCTCAGGACTGATCTGCAACTCTCCCTTCTCTTGCCCCTGAAATGTGCAGGGCAACAGCTTGCAGCAGCACTGCGTTCAGATTTCTGTGTGAAAGCTTGCCTGGGACCTCGTTTAGAATAATTTAATGTCCTTTATGTCCTAATGTCTTGCAGTAGTCGTACTGGGGATAGACGCAGTAATTTCTTTGTATGTGTTTAAAACACGTTGGTTTGGGGGGCAAGCTGTGCCTGCTTAATGTTGCTTGTCTGCAAAATCCACAAAATAGCTTATTATTTTTATTCCAGACTTCAATAGCTTCGTCCCTCGCACCAACACTTGCGGAGAGCTGCGTTCCGCTCACGTGGGGCGGGAGGTGACACTCTATGGGTGGATTCAGTATCAAAGGTAAGTGCAAACCAAGGTGAAAAAGGAGGTGCTTATTTGCTGGATCCGGTGTGTGCTCTGGGCCTGGATTCAAACGCTTTTTTAATGCTTCAGGTTATCTTTTCATATCCTGCAATAGACGCTTCTGAAGTGAAACGGTTGAGAACTGTACCAGACCAGGGTTTAGAGTTTCGTACAAGTGTTAATCGACCCTCATTGCAATACTGTAAAGCAGTTACATATTATTATCCTTATTGTTTCGGAGAGGAAATAAGTAACGGTATATAACAATTCTAGCAGCTGTGAGCTTTCCAACTGCAGCATCTAGTGATGCCGTTTAAAAGTATGCAAGCTTTGCTTAAAAGAGAAATATTGGGAGGAGGTCATAAGCAGGCAGTGAAATGTTAATTCCAGCAGTTTGCTATAGGTGGCGTGATGTAATCGCTCCTCATGGGATTAGGCATTTTGTAAATGTAAGGTGCAAAACACGTCTGTATAGAGCACGGACGATGCTCCAAAAATGTTCTGATCTTGGCTTGCGTGTGAAATGGAGATAAGTCTCGTGGCTTTGATAAAATTAGTTTGTATTCGTTTTGTTCTGTCTGTGGCTGGGCAAAATCGGAAACAAATTGCTCAAATCAGAAAAGTATCTGTATGTACATCACTTGGAAGTGCTTTCAGCTGAGTCACGAGGTGGCAGGAAGTGCCTAGTTGCTGTGTGGTTTGGCTTAAAAAGCGGAAGAGTATTGGAAAAAAAAATGAATTATTGAAAGAACCATTTTTCCTTTTGTCTTCTTGGATCAGACAAGGCCTGTTTCTGGTTTTGAGGGATTTCCAGGGACTGACCCAGATCATCATTCCACAGGATGAGGTAAGTGCTACCGAAATACGGATCTCTGTTATTTTATTTTTCCTTTGGTGGCTTGGGTCCAGCAGACACGGAGAGCAGAATGAAGTACGTTGTCAGTTTGAGTGCTGTGACTCACAAGTAGATTTAAGCGTTATGAGAGCCCTCATCTGACACTGGTGCAGAAACACTAATGCAGCTTCCTGTGGCTTACCAGGAGTGATCCTGGATTCAAATGGACTGTTATGAAGCGAGGCCCTTGAGCATGGTGCGTTTGTCCCGTTCTTTGAATTTCTGTGAGACTTTCTCACCTTCTTGCAGGCACATTCCCATGTGAAGAAGCTCTTGGCTAATGCTCCAGTGGAATCTGTTGTGCGAGTGACTGGAGTTGTGTCCCCTCGGCCTCCAGGGCAGGAGAATCCGGTGAGGATGTTGGGATCTCTCAGGGGTTTTATTCCTTGTGGAAAAAGAGCACGGGATAGCAGCGTTATGGTGGGGTTTGTCTCATAGCTTTGCCATGGCTTCTAGGTGTGTCAGAGCCTATCAGCAGATAACGTGAGGTGAAATACCTGCTGCGACATGTAACTTAGGAGAATCTCAACATTAGACACCCGCAAATTAAAATGTATTCCCACCCTTTGAAAGGATAATGGTGAGCTTTCTCAGGCTTTCCGAGTGTGCTTGAGATCACTTGTTTTTCTTGAAAGTAAGAATTGTCATCGCGAGTTCCACAGCGTGTGATGACCAATTTCTCACTTGGAATAAATTTTACTGTTGTCATTGTATAGGAAACAGAGGCCAAATAGTTTTGTTCACGTTACCCATTCCTCAGGTCTCATCGTAATCAGCAGGTTTGTACCTATCCCGTCACTGACAGGCCTAAAAAGAGAACCCGGATTCATGACCGTAACTTTTTTTACTCTGACCGCTTTTAGATGTCCATAAAGAACGCAGGCTGCAAGCCGTGCTTTTATTTCTTTTAATCGTGTATCGTTTTCTTGGAAGGTTGTACGTGCTTTCCCCTGGTAAACAGAAAAAGTTCTGTAGGATCAGATGAACTCTGATGTGGCACAGCGCTGAGTGGGGGAAGCTCTCTGTCCTCCCTCGGGATCTAAGAAAAAGACGACTAGTTCTAAGAAGTGCTGTTCGGAACTGGAAGTTCTGAGAAGTTCCTCACGAGTTGCCTTCTCTGACTTGTATTAAGCGCTGATGGTGGTACTGCTAATGCACACTAAAACGTATACTGAGCGGTTTAAGTGAAGCTAATGGAGCTAGTATTTTGTCCAAATGCATGTGCTCTAGAAGGGTCTGTGCCCGGCTGTTTCTCTGTGCTCAGCGTGTCCTTCAAGGAGAAGGCAAAGTAATTACATTTCGTGTAAGAGGTCAGTGTGCTGTTGGGAAAGAACCAGCCATCTCTGGTGAGGTGACTTGTGGTTTACTGCACAGAAGGGAAATCTAGGAGAAGCCTGTCCTTGAGAGAAATTCTCGGAGTCGCACCATGTTAGAAGGCAGGGAGGATAATCGCATGGGTTTCTTCTTTTTTTCTCTTCCGACCATCTGCAAAACGCTTTTGTCTAGTTGTTTTCCTTAAATTTATTTTTTTTTCTTTACCTTTTTTCTCCAGAAAATGCCAACAGGGGATATTGAAGTGAAGGCAGAGACTGCAGAGATCCTAAACTTCTGCAAGAAGCTACCTTTTGAAATCAAGGATTTTATCAAGGTGTTTTTTCCTGTATTTTTTTTTTCTTTTCTTTGCACCGAAGCTGTGGCTTTTCAACAAATTGGGCATTTGCCCAGATGGCAAAACATCTGAGAGCTTCATCTAGTTCTGCCAGCTCTGCTTTGGAGAAAGGATGGTGTTTGAAATAGGGCTTCTGCTTGTTTGCTGCGAGGATGTATTTCTAATTGCAGTTAAGCAGAAAAAAAGGCTTGAATGATTCCAGTGCACAGGGTTTTCGAATATCATTGTAAGAACAGATGGTCAAGGGAAGAGTGAAAGAAATTGGGCTATGTGAGCTTCAATGAGAGTGTGAAAGAGAACCTGCCAATGCACTGCTGTGGTATACAGAGGATTTTCTCTCTCTGTAAGTAAGTCTTTGAAGAGGTTAGTTTTAGTGCAGGTTCCGTGGCGTAGCAATGATGTCATTGTTAATTGAAGGCATTCTCTGGGCCACTGAAACTGACTGACACGTAGGTGATGGAATTAGGAGAACTGAGTCCTGGCCCTTCGGTGTTACAGGTCCTTTACAGTTCCCTGTGAGTTTAATTTTCCTGTCTATAATAAGGATGTATCACTATTTAGTTGTTCCTTTAAATCTCTGTATCATCCTCTGCTTAAAAATCACAAGGGGGATTGGTTCTTTCTGTTGCAATGGACTGAAAATAAGGAGGGCTAAAATCCTGGGCTTTATTGAGGCAGCTCTTGCCACAGTTAATGTCTGTCTAGTTTGGTTGGTGGTTGGTTTTTCACGCAGTCATGCGTGGAAACACTCTCAGGGGCTGAGGGTTGTAAGTAATGGGTGTGTTGTGGCAGTAGAGCCGCATCCTTTTGTAGATTCCAGGTTTGGTTCTGTGGCTTCACTGGATGTGCAATTTGAATTTTGTCTTTTAATTATCCCTTGTCTCCAGAAATCAGAGGCCTTACGGATGCAGTATCGCTACCTGGACTTGCGTAACTTCCAGCTGCAGCATAACCTGCGACTGAGATCACAGATGGTGATGAGGATGCGGGAATATCTGTGTAACCTCCATGGTAAGAAAAGTGCTTGAAGAACACTGCGTGCAGCAAGCAACATCTTAGCCCTCTCTTTTTCTGTTTCCTAGTGCTGGGAGAGATTTCCAATCAACTTGTTACTCCATACTGGCCCCACTTAGCGAGGACATGTCTGTCTGCTTGCAGTGTAGGCTTTAGAGAGATGTTGGCAGGTCTGAAAAACAAATCTCTTAGCATGGCACACAAGTTGTTTAAAATGAGCTATATCCAGTGAGAAAAGGCCTTTTGCAGGTAGTTTCCCTCTTTTGGTCACAAAACATGTCAAGGAGACACGTCAAAGGCATTGGCTTTTTTTTTTTATACATTATTTTAATAGGGCTGCTTCTTATTTTGAAATCAGGAAGTCCTTTTGGGAAGAGCAAAGCCTAGTTAAAAAAGGATAATTAACCCTTTTTTCAGGCTGTACAGAGTCTTCTGTCCTGCCAGAACTGTTGATGACATCAGGATAGCTCAGAGCCTAAAGGCTCTGGATGGTGTCATTACACAAGTTATTCTAAGCAGCAAAATCTGTAGACTTTTGAGAGGCTACAGGGTTTGCTAGATTATCTGTTTTGCTGACTAATCCTGCTCTAGCCTACTCTGTGTCATACTAGTTCTCCTTGCTCTCAGCATGTTCTGTGCCTGAAGTGTGTGTTTGTTCCTCAGGGTTCGTGGATGTAGAAACTCCAACACTCTTTAAGAGAACCCCCGGGGTATGTATTCCGCTAGTAATGCATTTTAACCTCCTACAATTGCACAGCCAGCTTGAGATTGAGTTATTGTCACTCGCCACTCTGCTTTCATTGCTGTTCCCTCACCAAGTAACAGCTCGTGTGCACATTTCTGATACGACTCATAGATCCTTTTAAAAGTAGAGGGAGTGAAAGGGGAGACTTCTTGTGTCTTAACTTTGAACCTTCAAATGACTAAAGCTTCTGTCTTGTAGAGCACATGTTGCATGCAAGTCCTGTCCTGGAACAGATTATAAACCCCCAAAACTTGCTCCGAGCCCTGTTTCCTCAGCATTTAGCTCTTAACTAGTAGGTTCCTGCAGTGGCATTGCTCAAGTCATTTTAATTTCTGGCTTTATATCCCCTTATTTCATTTCAACGATAATCCCCGAGAAGAGAGCTGTTGATGCAGCTTACACATGGAGTTCTTGGACACTGTATTGTCCTGCATTAGTCTCTCAGAGCAGAAGGTAGAGAATCGTCCTTTGGGATGTTTTGGACCAAACTGATTAACAGATTCCTAAGTGTAATGTACGAAGAGCCTTTTCCTCACAAGTGGGATTTCATGCTGGGGAAGATGGAGCCTCTCCTCTCATACATCTAGGCTGTGCTCTGTCAGGAATTGAGGCTGCTTATTTGCTGAACTGTGTAAGCTTTTTTTTCTTTTCCTCTCTTTTGATGCCAGGGAGCAAAAGAATTCCTTGTGCCCTCGAGGGAAGTGGGCAAGTTCTACTCTCTGCCGCAGAGCCCTCAACAGTTCAAGCAGCTCCTCATGGTTGGAGGCCTCGACAGGTAAGAGTTTCTTGGACTCCTGTTCTCTGCATATCCTATCCAGTGTTTGCTTGCTTTGATCTGAGAGATTTCCCAAAAAATCTTACTCCCAAGGGAGTTTCATTTTGAAGAGGGTTCTTTAAATACCTCAGGCTTTTCAAGTAGGCCAGACCCTTTTCCCCTCAGCAATAATATCTCCCAGTAAGAGGAAGTGTAATCTCGTTGAAGGTTCAAATCTTCACTCTTGTTTTAAATGGAAACCTGAGCTGAAGCACAGTCTGCCCGAAGGGCAGAAAATGTAGTGTGTGACAAAGCCTCTCCCAGAGTAACCTATAGAACTAACTGAGATGAGACTGGGCGGCTCATGTTCTCAGAGGGCAGGAGTACAAAGCTTTTAACTGGGCTCGTTTCTCCAAATGAAATCAAAGGAGAGGGATCGAGTTGCTCACACAGTGAACTACAGGTCTGGTCTTGACCATGAGTTAATCTTGCGTGGCCCTCAGTAGAGTCCAGGTTTGGAGCAGAGGGTGGGAAAAGGGGTTGTGTATGCTTCTGTTGGGACACAGCTCACCTGGTAGCCCCCACGTGCCTCTGGAGATATGGTTGGAGGTGTATACAGCTGATGATCCAGTTGATTCCACTCCGAATACCATGCTTTTGAGGGGGTGGGAACAACCAGGGCTACGATCACCTGCTGCAAAGGGAACAGACCTCTTTCTCTTTTTAATGATTGATTTTATAGCCACAATTTAATTTATGGCACTTAAAATTGTTACCTAAGTAAAAGTACTGTTGCAGGTACTTCCAGGTTGCTCGCTGCTACCGAGATGAAGGTTCACGGCCTGACAGGCAGCCTGAATTTACTCAGGTAACCGGCTCACACCTTTTACCCTCCTCCTCCTCCCCCAAAACAGCTTGTAGCTGTTTTCCTTTCTGAAAGGCCTAGTTTCTGCGAGCTCTTGTGCTGCTTGGAGGGGTACAGTGTTGTTTGCTGCATGTTTCACAGACACAGCCTTTTGAGGCAAGTATGGGACGTGCACAGCGTGGTTACTGGGACGTGTACAGCGTGGTTACTGGGATGTGCACAGCGTGGTTCCTGGCCTTGGCTGAACTGCATGGTCCCAGGTGCAGTAGCTGTGGGAACTGTTGCAGCAGTGCTTGTCCTTGATGATGCAATCTCCTCCTGTCCTGCTGGGTCACTCAACCCATTCCTCAGCCTTGAGATCCCAGGCAGAGTTAGCCTGGTTCATTCAAGGTTTCTCCCTCTGTTCTTGTCATCATTACCTCATTCAGTTCTCCAAGGAGATCGTTGCCTGAGTCAGGAGGCTGTAGGGAGATCGTAAGCATGTTCTCAGGGCAATGCAGTCATAACTATGATTTCATGTAGTATATTGTTTCTCGTTATGCTGCCTTTATAATCAAGAGCTTCTGCAGGTAGCAGTGCAAACACGAAACCTGTGACTAATGTGGAATCTCCGCCTGCTTTTTTTCTGTTTTAAGATAGATATAGAGATGTCATTTGTAGATCAAGCTGGGATCCAGAGACTGATCGAGGGCCTCCTGCAATATTCCTGGCCTGAGGAAAGAGGCTCCATTACGACTCCTTTTCCTTCCATGACGTACAAAGAGGCCTTGGCTGACTATGGGACTGATAAACCAGACACTCGCTTTGGGATGAAGGTGAGGATTTGCTCATTGCAGCTTTTCCTTTCTGTTGGTGTTCTGTTAGCGAATGTGCTTCATGAGACGGGCATCTCTGGCCTTTTCATGACCCAAAGGTATTTTCAAGATAACTGGCTGCAGTTGTGCATGAGATGACCAAAAGTGTGAAATAAAAATATTGACAAATTTATTAGGAGGAAAAGTGCTGAAAAGCAAGAAAGCACCTTCTGTTCCCCCAGGAATTAATTTTGGGGGGTTCTTTTCTGTGTCCAAGTCTTTTCACTGTAGTAGGATGTCACCACCTCAGCCTTGGCTTTTCTTGGCTGTCTTGTGTTTGTTTCTGCAGTGCTCAGCCTCCTAATTATTATTACCTATTATTGCAGTTTATTTCTTTCTCTGAACGTTTGTTTTTTTCTTTCTCTCCGACCAAAGAAATGATGTCCCGGGTAATTGTGTTGAAGGCATTAAGACACAGGTGCAGGATTTTCTCTTCGTGTTCCAACCACCACTGCTTATACTGTTTATTCCTGTGCTCTCTCCTTTCTTAGATAGTGGATATCAGTGATTTTTTACGAAGATCAGACATTCAGTTCGTGCAGAACGCGCTCAGTTATCCACACGGCACTGTCAAAGCCATTTGTATCCCTCAGGGAGTGGTAAGTGCTGCTTTCACATCCTGCTTACGGTTTGTGTGAAATAAATAAAAAGCCAGTTTGATTCCTTTGTTGGTATGGAAATGTTCCTTCTTGTTCCTGGGGGAGTGGTGTCCTTCAGGGAGCTTGGAATTGGTTGTAATTGATGTCAGGTAGGGCTGAGTGGCGTTAGAATGGACGTGATCAAGCAACAGGAAGAGTATATTGTCCTCAGGAAGGGAGTAAGAGAAGTGATCTACAAGATCACGAGAGTAGGGAAGCCTCTTGGGGCTTCAGCTTGGTTTTGTCCAGGATGGCTTCTGATGTGCTCCTCAATAATAAACTGTGCCCTGTAGCAAGAGATTGAAATAGAGCCAGGTATGGCACAGCTTTGTTCTGGGCTACGGATGGAAAGGTCAGGTGGTTACATGCCCTTCTCAGTTTGTTTTTGTGGGCACTGCTCACGTCTCGTAATGAGAATGTCACAGGCCAAATCCAAGTCTGACGATAGATGTAGATTATTCAACCCAGCCATGTACTTCGGCAGGGAGGCAGATTTAATGCTGGCTTTGGGCATCTTTGTAGCTCGGACAGTATGGGAAAAACATCCATTAAACACTGAGTTTTATTTAGGGAATAGGACTTTCTGACTATGGGTTTCTCTTGGGATTCCTATGATTTTGGCACAAAGTGCAAGCTAGTGGCTCACCACGAGAGGGCCCTAAGGCGTGTGTTTGAGCAAAACAAATAGAATCTCGAGCTCCTCTAAACATCAGAATAGCTGAAAACAACCTAGATCTTCACACAGGTCCTCATTTCCTGCATTTCTTCACATGTGAAAGTCATCCCAGCTGGTTTACCTCTGTTATTGCTCCAAATTGAGGAGGATGCCTTCCCTACCAACAGTGCGGTGTTATAACCTTGTTCCTGGGTGCTGGAGGCAGTGCAGTCTGACCCTGCTGAGCAGCTGTGTCTGACTTGTGAGCAGAGGAACAAAACTGCAGCCAGATGTAGAGCCTAGAGGGGCCTCTTCCTGAAAGGAGCCCTTGGAGAAGGTGCCTGGCTGCAGCCCGGTGCTGTGGGCCCTGTCCTGTGCCGCAGTCCTCATAAGAACTTGAGCTAGAGAGGTTTGGAAACAGCTCAGCCCATGGTTTGAACCCTGATCAGGCCTTCCATAGATTTTTGCTAATGTTGAATGTGTCTTCTCTTGCTCTTTCCCCAGAGATACCTTAAGAATAAAGATTTGGAGTCACTAAAGGAGTCTGCAAAATCCCAGTTTGACCAGGTGAGTCAAACATCGCTGAGGCACTGGAAGCAGTGAATGGTGAAGTGTGTATAAAGGCACTGGCAGGCAGAGGAGTGTGGAAGAGCAGCTTTTAATAGCTGAGAGTCAGTGCCTGGGTGTGCGATGCTTCAAGACAAAAGAGGGCAGCACTGGCCTGAACATACTCTTATCTTTCTTTAGGAAATCGTGGAAATGATCTGCAAACCTGATGGAAGCTTGAAGTCTCTGCTTACAAAGTTTCTTGGTGAGAAGCAACAGTCGGAGCTTGTCCAAGCGCTGAATGTGCAGGTGGATGATGTGGTACTGCTGGCAGCTGGAGAACACAAGCAAGTGGTAGGAAGCATTTTTTTTGGGTGGCCGTGTGAGTTTAATGTTTCTGATGACGGCTTTGATGTTATCTGACCTTAGTCTAATTCTTATTACTAAAATAGGTCCTCATCTGAGTCTATGTTTCTCGGAAGCTATAGCAACAGCATATAATGCAGGAAATGTACCTGTTGCCTTTATTCCGCTCAGCCAGATTCTGGGAAGAGCTCGTAATTGAAACGAAGGCTGGAATATAAAACTGCAACAAATCAGTGCCTCCTTTTCTCTCACCTTAACTTAATTTTTAGAGTAGCAAACAGAGATTGGAAAACAAGGTCAAGTAGGTAATTTTGTGTACCTTAAGCAGATGGAGAGAGTGAAGTGCAGCTGCTTATTAGCAGCAGTGTTGGGAGATTCTGTCTCGACCTTTCTCTGTATTCTTGCCTGCAGACTTTGCCTTCCAGGCATTTGTTTAAGACAAGGTATCACGCTTTGCTTGAGAGCCAAAATTTTATCATATTTTCTTTTTATGCCTTTGTTTTTCTGTCTGCAAAGTGCAGATCTTACCTGCACTGCCCTTCTTAATTCACATTTCCGTAGAGCTTGAGATTAGTCTGGGAAAGATCTGTAAAGATGGAACAATTGGAGAAAAATGGACTTTCCAGCTCCTTATTGGTCTTTGTCAAAGCCTAGAGTTGCTGCTGCCTCAGCAGGAAGGTGACATCTTTCAGGACACAAGACAAAAGTGTTTAAGTCCACAGTGCATTACAACTGATACTGTCTGTGATACTGCCTTTATGAAACTCTTTACCTGGTTGGTGTTTGAGCGAGTTTCCTGATAGTAAAATTGCCCTGTCTCATTCTCTGCCTTCTCTTTTGCAGTGCTCTGCGTTAGGAAGCCTGCGGTTGGAGAGTGCGGACCTCCTTGAGGCGGCTGGGCTGGTACTCCGTGATCCTACAGCTTTTCACTTTCTGTGGGTGGTGGATTTCCCTCTTTTCCTCCCAAAGGAAGAGAATCCCACTGAGCTGGAATCTGCTCATCACCCTTTTACTGCCCCTCATCCTTCAGATACCAGCCTCCTCTATTCTGATCCCACAAAGGTAACTAGCTTCATGCCTGCCACGCTGGCTCTTTTACAGCTGTGTTGTGGAAAACTAGGTAAAAAGGGGTGTTGTTTCCTGGAGCTGCCTGCATGTTTACGTGCCTGGAAAGGGTGACTTCCAGATTACTCCGAGGGGCAAACATCCATCTGTGCCCCTGAAAAAAAGGGGCTTGTAGAAATCAGATTCTTAAGGTGAGGAGTCTTATCTTCTAGCCCTTCTCATGTTGCTTCAGCGTTTGATCAACTTGGCAAAAGAATTTGTGCTGTTCCCACATCTGTCAGCAGCGATCCATGCCTCTGATAGGACCAAGCTGCAAGGTACCATTGAGCACGAAGTGTCACAGGATGTCACGGCTCCGTTGCCAGTCTCTTTGCTGTCTGTGTGCAGGTGGTTGTTAGATGCAGCCATGACCCAGCCTTGCTAAGGCTTATTCACTTCTTTCTGCAGGTCCGTAGCCAGCACTATGACCTTGTGCTGAATGGCAACGAAGTTGGAGGTGGCTCCATCAGAATTCATAGTGCAGAACAGCAGCGTTTTGTGCTGGAGAAAGTGCTGAAGGTAACACCTACAGATGTCTCTAACATTCTCTTGGAAATTTAAAGGATTAATTAATTTAAATACCCATTTCAAATTCTGAAAGAAACACTCGTGTGCTTCTCAGATAAAGAAACATCACTCCTAGCCCTGAGTGATGGATGTCTTCATCATACCTTTGTCTTGTATTGCTACGAGGAAGAACGTTGCTTGTGCGGTGACATTTCTTATATAATTTTGCAGGAGGATTCTGAGGTGCTTTCCCATCTGCTTGAGGCTTTGGACTTTGGAGCTCCACCACATGGGGGAATTGCTTTAGGTAAGTGCTCAGTAGTCCTCCAGATACAGGTGTCTTGTGACTTTTTTTTTAGCATATTAGATGCCAGGAACAAGGCTCGTGCTTGTTAGGCAAAACCTTGTCTCCTGACAGAGATGGCTGTCCCAGTGCTGCTGTTTGGCGCACCAACATAACGCTGTGTGGGCTTACATGGTGCTTCCATCTTGGTAGCTGCTCTGTAGAAGGAAACAGAGGTCTCATCACCAAGTGCAGAATGTTTCTATGTTCCTCCTCATCACCATAGTGTGATTTAGTTCTTATGCAAGGACCGAATCACATATTGCTGTCTCTAAGGATGGTGGTACTACGATGTGGTACTCTGTTTCATGCCCTGGGTCACTGCCACAACCTTGCCCTCTGCTTCAGTCTCACTTCCCTTCCTTACGTGTTTTGCTCATTAATTCAGATAAAATCAGATTTGTCTTTTTTTCCTAGAACCCTGTAAGTTTGTTGTTTAAAAGGGGAAAACCAACCAACCAAAAAATTGCCACCAAAGCAAGCAACCCACCTGCAAAAAACAAAGGAAACATTTTAACCTGTGGTCTTCCAGAATGATTTCCCTCCCTCCAGTCACCAGAGGCTTAGGTTCTTTGTAGATTCCTCCCAGCTGATATAATCCTTCAGAAGTGGTTGATCAGGAGCTTTGAGCAGTGAAGCAGAGCTCTGACAGTGTTCCTGCCACTTAGCTGCCCTGCTTGTCATGGTGCCTTTGCAGAGGCACTGCCTCTGACTTGCAGTCCTTGGCATGTTGCAGAACTTGCTGTAATATTGGAAAGCTTTATTTCACTAGGCATCTCTGCTCTTCAGGCAAGTGTGTTTCTCTGCTACTGGTTGAGATGAATGTTTTCCCCTTACTTTCTTCGGTTTTATTCTTCAAGCTCAGTAATATTATCTACTCCATCTTTCCGATCTTTCTGAATCAGAGGAATACAGGGCCATAACTCAAGTGATTCACCAATTTATTTTCTGCTTCTAGGACTTGACAGGCTGATCTCTCTCATCGTCGATGCTCCAAGTATCCGAGATGTCATTGCTTTTCCAAAATCCTTTAGGGGACGAGACCTAATGGGCAATGCTCCAGACTACGTGACTCCAGAAGAACTAGAGCCATATCACATCCAGGTTTCCTGGCCTCTTGAAGAAAAAGAGGCAAAGAAAAGCTGACTTAAAGCCAGTGATGTAAGCTGATCTGTGTAAGCTGAGATGGTTATAGCTTTGAAATACTAGAATTGGGTTCAGTAAACATCATCTGGTATGGGAGGGTGGGGAGCAGTACAGCTCCACTATTCTCTGGCCGTTTCAGGATTGAATGAGAAATAGGTGTGAGAGCTCCCCAGCAGGAATTCACCGTTTGGGTTGGTAATGGAAAGGAGAAGCAGAAAAGCGAAAGAAATGAAGATAATTTTAGCATAAGATATTGAGACTTGGCTTTGGGGTGTCCTGTTGAAGGGAAGATGGCTTCTAGGGTGTTTTTTTTCCCCTCTCCAATTTTCCATATCTCTTGTATTTCTCCTCCCATCTGGCGGAGATGGTGTCAGCTTCCCTGGCAGGATGGTTTGTTTTCCTGATGGTCGTTGAATCTGTTAGCTGAGGACTCTCACAACAGAGCAGTGCTGTGCTGGTCCAAGAGCTCTGGACACTTCACAACAAAACTTGATTGCAGCCAGCAGCTTGTCTCCAGCCCGTCCAGAACTTGCCAGGGGGAGTTGGTACTCAGCTGTGCTCTCTCTGAGAAATGAGGGAGAGAAGCTTCATATCATTTGCAGCGGTTGTCCTCATAGTACTGGTCAAAGAGGTAATGATCTGTCTTTGGGGCCTGTGGTCCTGGTGTTTTTCAGCTGACTCAATTCTGAAGTGTGTATGCTTGTAAATAAAGTTTGTCTGGCAACGTGGTCTGTCCTGAGCTTGACTTTGGGCTTTCTCTGCAAGAGCAAGCTGCCAGTTTTACTTTGTGACCTCTGATTCATCTCTCCAGGAGATTGCAAGTAATCTGTGAGAGCATAGCAGGCTTGCCAGCCTCTGAATTCTGTGTGATCATGCAAACCTACTGCTGGAATGGTGAGTGGTGCAGCAGCACGTTCCTCACATTTAACTTTCTGTTCATCTCTGTCCCATACCAGCCCAGGCACGGTGCAGGATGTCTTGTCTGAGCTGATTAACTAAACTCTAGCCTTCTGCAGGGGATCTTGCAGAGTCTAACAGATTCTGAGCTTCTCCAAGGGTTAGCAGCTAATTCAGTCTCCACGATGTGGTGTAACATTACATGGTGGTGCACACTGTTGTTTTTAAATACTGGACTGCCCTGTTGATAAGAAACAGTAGGGGAGATGGTTCTTCTTCTTAAGGTTTTGGGGGATTTTGGAGTATTTTATACAGGCTAAAAGTACCATCCATGGAGAAGTAACAGCAGGGCTGACTTGCTGCTGCTTTGCATGGAGTTACGTATGTAAAGGAAACTTAAGGGTTCTTACCTTACGCGATTGTTATCCTTAGCCTTGGAACACGGTTAAATACTATTTAAAAAAGAAAAGCAACATAATTCTGGATTTTTATTCACATTCATTCCAGCCAAACCCTGTGAATTCCTTATTTTTTCCTTGTGCAAGCTTTTCATTCTTATCTTGAAAATTAATTCACTTCTGTTTTCCTTTTTTTTTTTTTTTCCCCCTGAGTCGAAGTTGTCAGTAATGGAGTAAAGATTGGTTTTCAAAGACACTTTGAGCTGAAAGTTGGATCCCTGAGCAGATACAGGTTAAAAATATTTATTTAATTTTGTTGCTTTTCCAGGGAGGATGGTCATCTTATGAGAATTATATCACATATATTTTCTGTTAAATTATAAGTGTTGGTATGGAATACAGGCGCTACAAGGCTAGATACTATATTCAAGCTGCTTTTTTAGACTGTGCTGGCTTTTGTATTTGGTTTCTTTACTGGTAGTGAGACTAAGATTTGCATGGAATTTGCTGGAGGATCATCTGTGTTCCTAAAGCAGGAGTGTTAGAGTCTTGTTTGAGGAGATGGAATCACAGAAAATAACAGTTATTCTGGAAAGTTCTCCACTCTCCCCAGACTGTTATTTATAGTAGCTGTAAATATAATGTGCTGAAATTGGGGGATTTATTTTTTTTTAATTGTGAAATAAGGAGTACTGCATCATTTGGTAAGGAGCTGTTTGCAAAAGCAAATGCTGTTTCAAAAATTCTTGTAAGTTCTTTAAATTAGAATTATTATCAAGTGTTGAAAGGGTAAGCGATGCTCTAAGAGGCTTAGGCAAATGTGTACCACTGCCTGGAATGTTCTTCTTGAGAGCACTTGTTAAAACACGTGAGCAAGCTGTCTCTGAGGCACGCACATCCCTCCTTCTCCTGCAAGCTGCTGCGTGTGATATTTGTTTACCTGCTGCTTTATTAAGGGCTTACTGCAGTTATAAGAGTGCGACACTTCCATTGTTAGCTACTGTGAAAAAAGTGCAACAAAACCTGTCCTCTGAGCTGCCGCAGTCCTGCCACAATTAGGTCAGGGGAAAAGATGTATCCCAAATTTCCACGAGCCATCTGTGCTCAGATTTGTGAACGAAGGTGGCTTACGATACAAGGGTGCGAATTTGCTAGTGGCTGTGTGAATGTTGCCAGCGAAAAGATCTTAATTGGTTTGGGTTTTGTAGAGCATTCTGTAAGGTTTCACCTGGGCTTGTGGAATCCTGATCTACAGAACGTCACTTTTAAACCACAATCTAGTTGGCATCTTAGCTGCGTATTTTGGTCGAAGCAAGAGTAGGCAAACATTGCAAAGAAATGCGTGGAAACGAGGGGTGGTCATATTGCAGAGCACCATCTCACATTTGCTGGCCTGTGACCCTGAAAATAGGTGTGAAAACCACAATTTCAGTTCAGCACCATGTCCATCAGAAACACCAGCTGAAAATAAGCTACAGCATAACCATGGACCACAAGCTTTCACCGAGCCCTTGCTGCTTCTGCCCTCCTTTCTTTTTCCTGGGTGAGACATCCCTGTGGAGAAATGTAGCTGCGTCATCTATGCTAGAAGATGCAAAGTCCTGAACTCCTCTGTTAAAAGTTAATCTTTATTCTTTTCTAGGAGGTATGAGGTGGGTCTGTGTTGCTGTAGATTCAAGCTGGTTGGGTTTTTTTTCTTCCCTTTCTCATGCAACACAAGTCTCCAGGCCCAAGCCAAACAAGCAGCATAAATCCCTTCATCGACTTATGAGTCTAAAGTCCTTGAGGTTGCCTTTATACTACTCCTTTTGGTCCAAAGAGCAAGGAGTAATACAGCTGGGACACACAATCGTCGTGCATGTGTATGATGGACAAGGGAATTGCTCAGCCTTTGGGTACTCTACCCAGAGCAACTGGCTTCGTTTAGAACAGAATCGCCAGGTGCTGCCTGAGGATTTGTTGTGGGTCTTCGCTGGTACAGTTCAGCTTGCAGTGGTTCACTGTGTTCCCTGACATGGTTTTCTCAACTTCTGGGAACTGAATGACTAGCAGAGGTGGGATGTGAGCATTGGGCGGGTCATGCGACTGTACAAGGAGCTCTCTGGCAGCAGACAGAGTTGTGCATAAGGCCTCTGTACTTCTTTAACCCAGCCAGCTTGCAGATTTTCTTCTGTTAGATCTGGACCAAAACACTGGTAAATGGGAGAGACGATTTATTCCCCACCTGTAGGGAATGGTCTCTGTGCATATTTCTATAGATTTGACTGGAACAACCCTCTAGCGCATTTATACTAGCCTTTTCTAACATTAGGGATAAGTTTCTGGTGTGTTTCAGTGGGGTTTTCCCCCTTCCAGAACAGAAATGTAGCATGCTGGTGGGATTCTCAGCAGCCAAAGTGTGGGTTGGCTTTGGTGGTTTTTTTCTAAAAAGTTTCCAAGCCTATTGAGAATATTTCAGGTTGGGCCAAACTGCACTGTTCGATTTCAGCCATCCCAGGTGGGTGAGTTTGGCTGCCAGGGTTTTGTACAGGAGCTGTTTTCAGAACCCAAGCTGGAGTTTAATCCTATACTGGGCTGATGTATCTCTCTCGAGTTGGCTAAATTACAGTAGAACTTCACAGCAGCTTTGTGTAATCCCGTGCTGCAGGCACACAGAGGTTCAGAGGGCAGATTAATTCCTTGTTCTGTTGAAAACAAACCACTGCTATATGAAAACATAATTCCTGGCAAGTCAACAGACATTTTCAAAGAATGGTTTCAGATGTTTGCAGCTGGTTTGTGCCCACTGTTTTAGCCCACGGGGGAAATGGGGGGAGCTACTGCTCAGTACCATCGCTGTCCTGTAGCCTGAGTCTGCCAGAAGGATGTTTGTATATACTTCTACCTTGGAGAGCGTGGGGACTGTGGCTCAGACCTGGTGTAAGGAAGACAGAAGACGTTACTTGGGTGTCCAAAGCTGCTCTTGGAGCTAAACTGTGTGCCAGACCCAGGGTTGCTGCGTGTGAGCGGGAGGTGGTGCTTTGCACATCCATGTGGCGAGTATCCAAGCCTGGGAAGATGTGACTGTGCTGCTCTGCATTGCACCAGCACCCCTCCCACTGGGAGGGATGGAGCAGCTGTGGTGGTGGGTGATGCTGGACTGGTGGCTGGCGTCTGGTGAACACAGCCTCAGAAAAAGAGCCTACAATGGTAAGAGCTGAAGAAGAGATCAGAGCTGAAGAGACTATGCGCTCAAGCATAAGGGTTTCTATTTTTCCCCCACTTACTTGGGACCTTTAGCTGCTTGCCCAGTGATTTGTTTTGACCACGTTTGCTGTTGCCAGAGTCCCGTGAGGATGCTCCGTACCCATTTTGGCCCAACAGCAGCAGCAAAGGCATGAGACAACTGACAGCCACCTAAATGGCACCAGATGGAAATCCCCTGTGTAAGCTTCACATGACTTCACCTCTAAATATTTGGGCTCTTAATTTAGGCTTGTGTTCTAGTTTGTTGTGTTTTTTCCAAAGCATTGTTTTATGTAATTAAAAAATGTTGATTACATGCAGTCACCAGCTGTGCCAGCCACAGTTTTACAGCAAACAGAGCTCCGTGACAGATCTGCTCAGATGGATTGGTCACATTTGCCTCTAATAATCCATCAGGCTCCAGCTTTCTTGTTACATTTTCATAGCCCTCGTGATTACTGGAATACTAAAGTGGAGTTGAAGAAAAGTGTTATGGGCAGTTCTCCCATTCATTTGATCGTATTATAAATATATTTACATTTTTGTAGCCATGAGTTCTGTTAAGTCACGTATTATTCTAAAAAGTGCTTCCTTTGGCTTAATTTAAATCTCTCATCATTTCACAAGGTACCTTTCCATGTAGGTTCCTAGAAGGAATGAATCCTCAAATTTTTCACGTGTTTTCTGTTCAACTCATCACTTCGTGGATTAATATCCTTGGTTTTTTTAGTCACATCCGTTTTAAGCTGTAGAGTTCTAGGTGATGTCCTCCACCTCACTGTGGAAATCCATGCCTGCGGAAATCCTGTGGAAATGCCTCCTGTGCTATCAACACTGACTTTCCATACACCCATGAACAGCTGAAGTGGCCAAAAGTTGCTGCTGTTGCCCTTCCTTCCTCTCCTCCATGTGTGTTACTGCCTGTGTTTACCAGCCAGCCCTTTCTGCTCTGCACTGTGCAAAGGTGCTAGGTAACTTTTTTGGTGCAAAGCTTGGTATTAACCGTGTACTTCAGTGAATTTTTGGTTTTTTTCTTAAATAATATGTAATTTATCAGATCACAAAGCACCTGACAAAGAAAGCAGCAAGCTTTGGCAAGGCTCTGCGCTTTCCCAGGTGGCAGGTGTATACTGATGTGAATGATACAAAAACATTTCTGAGAACAGTTAGTACGAGGGACATGTACAGTGGCAGTTTTCTCTGCAACAACAATCACAGTGTACTATTGGATTTTTTTTCTTTTTTCTTTTTTTTATTATCCTCTATTTGGAGAGATGTAAACCGCTCTCAGTCCTGAGAATTTTACTTGTTTGCTTAGCAATTTGAAGAGAATTGTAGTTGAAGGTTTCAGCTCTTTGATGGTGTCCCTTGAAATGCAGGCTCCTCATTTGTCATCTATTCAATTTTTCTTGTCATTAGATTTTTTTATTTGTGTGTAAAGAAAAAGACGTCCAGTACAGTTCTGCAAAACAAAAGCCTTAAATGTTGTTTTCTTTTAGCATGAACAGAACTAATTTGACAGCAATTACAGTGCCAGGGCTCTGAGTAGGGTGGTACCGAGTGACTCGAATCCTTTCAAACAGCATCGCTTCACTCTGGCAAAACAACAGCGTCCAGAGCAAAGTGGGTGCAATGTTTCTTGGGGGTCATACAGCCCCTGGTCACTGCAAAATGCCATTTTTTTCTTCAGCTCTATAGAAACATATCAGAGAACAAATAGGTGGGTGGATGACAGGCTGACTAGCTCAAGGTCATGCCAGGGTAGTGTCCCAGAGGGAGCATCCCAGGAATACTCAAGCTAGCTCATCTCTAACCTCCCGTGCTTCTTCACAAGGAAAAAATGCTGGAATGTAGATAAAAAGTACTATGTAATATTCATAGGAAAAGTTTGAAAAAGCAAGGATGGAAGGCAAGAGCTTGATTTGGATGTTTAGGACGTTTTGTAAAAATCCCAAGAATGCTTTAAATAGAATTTAAAGTGCAAACCTATAAAGCCATGAATTCTCATTTCGCATTTTCACTGTTAATGTTGTATAACTAAAGGCAGATCCAGAAAAAAAGGGAAAAAAAGAAAGATTATTTTCAAAGGAGAAGCATAATTTTAGCACAGCTGCCATAAAAATACCCAGGACCAAGCTCTGCCCACAGTTGCCTTTGGAGATAGCTTGCTGGATTTAATGCGCTCACAGGGACCACATAAAAAAAAATATCTGACATGCTGTTACTAATTTCATTTGTGGAAGATGGAATAAATATTAATGAATGTAAACATTCATTAAATGTAGACTCACCGGTTAAATAACTATGCTGACTAAATTAATATACAAAGAGGTACTTTGTAGTCAGGATGACATTCAGCTGGAAGATACTTTCTGAAAGGCAATTTCTGCAAGTTCTATGATTTTATTAACGCTGCCTGAAAAACCTTCTGTTTAAATTTAAGTTGGGAGCCTGCAGACCATTTTTTCTTTTCATGTCAAGGTCGCTTCCATCCCTCTTCTCTGCTCCTCAGTGCTTCCTTGGCAGTGCCACTCAAAGCATTTGAGGGATGCTCGATGAGCAGTGCTTCATTATCTCGACTAGGACCAGTTTGTGGATCCAGGCACTGCGAGGCCTCGTAAGCAGCTGCTGCAGCTCAGCTGAGGAACAGGAGCAAGGGTCTGAGGTTTGGAGAAGATAGGAATGAGCTGCCTCCAAAGTAGAATAACCGCACTTAATTCATGCTGCCACCTCGGGGCTCCTGCTTAAAAGGATTAAAAAATACTGAAAAGTGTCAAAATAATCAGAATCTGTCATGTAACAGTAGGAAATACTGAAGCTGCTCTTTAAATAGCCAGAGACAAAGACATAAGATTTTCTTGGTGTGTTTTCCTAGGGGTTACTTTTCCCTTTGAAATCATAAAGTAGGTTGCTGTTTTATTCCTTAGCGAGCTAAAAGCTGGAGGTGCACAGTGGGTGTTTATATATATCTTTGGTGATACCGCGCATCTTATTATGGGGAACAGCCATCACACAATGTGCAGTTACAGAAATTTTTATGCATTTTAACAAAGTCATAAACTGAAACTGTCATTTCACATGGAAGTTGATCTATAGCGTTCATTTATTAAGTATACCCGGAGGATAAGGAAAATCAAGGACGCCAAGTCTCACCAAAGTCTGCTGAAGGCTGTCTCCGCCCTGGCATGAAAGAAGAAATTCTGTGGGTGCTCAGGAGGGTGAGCTGCTTAGCTCACCTTGCTTTCAACAGTCAGGACTTGAAGGTGATGCTTCTGAACAGTAGGATATTTCTAATTGAGATTAATGCTTTTATGACCTTTTTGGCAGCTCTCGCACTTCACTTGACCTTACTCTTGAACTGCTGTAGGTTTGCTTGGGTTTGGTGGGGGGGGTTTTCCCTCCCTGGAGCTAGGATTGCTCATGCTAATGTCTCAAATTTCTTCTCTGCCTGTGGATGACTCCCTCCTATTCCCTTCGTCGCTGTGGTCCCCGTTGCAGGCACAGGCGGGGACTTCAGGAGGCAAAGCCTCCTGGCAGTGCCGTGTGTTTATCCGGATCTTTTTTCCCAGGTTGTTCTGAACCTATACCAGTTAACGGTTGTCACTTACAACCTTTCACGTCACGTTTGATAGACGGTGTGTTGGGCACGTAGCTTGTGTGGCCAGTTGAGGCTTTCATTTTTTTTTTTCCCCCAGGTTTTTATCTCAGTCTTACAACTTAGTTTCTTCCAGATTACCTAACTGAAGGCTTGCCTCTTGAGCAAAGGGATCGAGCTTTTGGTGACAGCGACCTTAAAGTGGCACTACTAAATGAATTACCTCAATTCTCTCTTTGTAACCAAGGAATTAGTTTCTACCTCTAGGCCTGCAGGACAAATGCTTTTTGCCTCGTCGCAATCCCTTAACGTAAGAAATATTTGTTATAACTGTGACAGCCCTTCCTTTCTCCCAGCTCCGGTTAGCATGACATATGAGCAGGTCAGCACTTTCCGTGGTGCTCCTCGCCCTATTAATGTACGTGTGGGATAATTGTGGGAACAGAAAGACCTATTGAAAAAATGTCAACAAAGCCCAAATGTTTAATACTTTATTTTTTCATACTAGTCGTTGTTCACGAGAAAGAAGTGCTGACTAGCACTGCTGGTAATAATGACAAACAGGTAGTGAGATCTCTGCTTAGAATACAGGGAGAAATATGTTTAAGAGGGCTCCCGGGAAATCAGGTGGCCCCAAGCTGTCTGGCTGTCAGGAATTCTAATCAAAAGTTAGCGGGAGTGATTTCAGAATAATTTGTGGCGATTTTTGATGAATTATGGTGGATAGGTGAGGAACCTGGCTGCTGCAGAAGTTGTTGTAGAAGTTGTGCAGTACCAGTCTCTAGAAGGAAGAAGAGAGGACCTGTGTGATTACAGATCCATTTAATTTTCGTTTTCAGAAGCAAAATATCTGAAACCAAAGCAGTCTGGAAGATGTTGGACGAGTAAACCATGTGGGGTTTTTTGGAGGAAAGTCGTCTCAAACCAAAGTAAAATCATCCTATGACAAGGTTTAAAAGTTTTATTGCTAGAAGGGAGACAGTACGTGACAAATACCAGGTCTTTTTGGCATAGTCATAGCGAATGTGACTCTTGGTGAAACTGGGTAGAAAATGTTTGGATGGTGCTACTCAGGAGAGTAGGAAGAAATTGAATGTGTATTTTCAGGTGCTTGTCCCAGGAAAATTTCTTTCAATCTTGGATGAATAGGAAATGTAAGCTCATATATTTGTGTATTCATAGATATGTGTGTAAATGTATGAGGGCTGGGTGCCAAGGAGAAAGGGACAACCTCTTTTCACTTGTGCCCTGTGATAGGAGAAGGGGCAATGGATGCAAGCAAGAGCACAGCAAGTTCCACCTCAACACAAGGAAGAACTTCTGTAAGGGTTACGGAGCACTGAAACAGGCTGCCCAGGGGGGTTGTGGAGTCTCCTTCTCTGGAGACTTTCAAGCCCCGTCTGGATGTGTTCCTGCGTGACCTGCGCTAGATCCTATGGTCCTGCTCTGGCAGGGGGATTGGACTTGATAATCTCGAGAGGTCCCTTCCAACCCCAACATTTTGTGATATTTAATAATAAATTAGTACAGATTTGGAGAATCTCTAGTCTATGGGGTGAAGGATGTGGCTGGGATTCAAACCTTGACAAATGGAGCAGTAGGCACGGAAAAACTAGGATGCCATGCGATACAAATAAATGCAAGTTGCTGTATTTGGGAGGGAAAAGCCCAGCTCTGTAGACAGCAGCAGACGGTGGCTGTTCTGACAGCAGAAACTGCTGGTGTTTATACCGGGTCACAAGCTAAACATGAGTCAACAAACTCGTCCTGTAGTGAAAAAGCAAATACCATGCTGGGGTGTAAACAGTCACACAGACAGCAAGACACGCGTTGCTGTCTCCTCATTCTGCTCAGCGTGCTGTGGTTACAGCTGCAATACCTGATTTTGAGGGTTGGAGCTGTGTCCTTGAAGGGAACCAGCATAATTCCCAGTCGATGCTTCCGGACCGGCAAGGAGCCACGCTGTTCGCTTGCTGCCTCCTGACTTGGGTGTGGAATGATTCTTGTTGATACAGAAACGCTGTTTCCTCGCGTCTGCAGCCAGGGAAGGCAGAGACTGATGTGAGAGAGTTGATGGGGTGCCCAAACTGGGTTCACTTTTTGGTGCTGTCCTAAAGCCGGATTCCTGGCCCACGCAGAATTAACGTGTTATACTGCTGTGGTTTGATAGTTTGTTTTGCATCTGTCCATTCTTCTTTAGGAGGTGTTGGTATTTTCCAAGAGGGAGAGATACTGATATTCAGGTAGTCATGAAAGCCCATTATTATGATGTTATTTATTTATTTTAATCTTCTTGCATATTTCTCCCGGATTTAACCTTACAGATCTAGCAGATGATCATGTTTCCAATACTGGAGGATTTTCAGAGCTGTTTACATCATACTTCTTCTGCAGATTCCGGATGCTGCCTGAGGTCCCTGGGACTCTGGGAATGTGCATCCACATTGCCTTTGTAAGTAGTCTGGGCTCAGGATCATCCAGGTCTGGATCAATTTGACTTGCCCATGCAGGTGGGGGGACTTGGGAACTTACCCGCCTGCTGTCAGGTAGGTAGTGTCTTTGCAAAGGCAGATGACAGATAATCCTGAAATAAAAAACATTTTTCTATGGGTCACTTTGATTGGACATCTTTAATCATGCACAAGGAGACTGCAAGCAGGATATGCACAGCTTGGCTAGGAACTAAAGCTTTGTGGCTTTAACGCACAGTGAGGGCAGGCAGGTTTTAACAAGCTGCTAGACCAAGCGTTAGTATACCTCTACCGTAAGACATCCAAAGAGTCTTTGCTGGCCCTGTAGGCATTACCAGGAGCAGAAGGGTTGGTGTCCAGTGCTCCCCGCCGCTGCTCTTTAATGGTGCTCTATTGCCGTCTTCTGCCTCCGTGAAGTATTTCTGATAAAATTTTCAGTATTGATGTTTTTCCCCTTGAATCTTTGAGCTACTGCGTTTCCCTGCTGCAACAATCCTGTAAGTCCGTCTTACCCGGCACAGTTCTGTTTGATATCTTTTCTTTTTTTCTCTTCTTGGCAATTTCTTTTGCCTATTTCAGGAAGCCTGGTGACATTGAAGTTAGGCAATGGACCCTTGGACACTGCTCAACCCCTCAGAGAGGAGGCAGAAGGTTCACAGAGAGAGGATTACGCTACCCCCAGTCTTGGAGGCAATGTCATGTCAGGCAAGTGATGGATTAGGCTGGCAGGGAGGGAGGAGACTAAGAGCCAGCCTCTAGCATCAAACCCAGACCCATCTTCTCACCTACATTGATTCTGGGGGCTGCATTGTCAGCCCTCCTGGGGGACAGGTCTTCCCAACTCGTGGCTTCTTAGAAGAGACTTTCTGCTGCCTCACAGCAGAACTCTAGGTTTTGTTGGGCTGCAGTGATAGAAATCCAAAAGAGGAATTTACCTGCAGGTACTTAGTCAGAGCTAGGATGTGGTTTTCCAGGTGTGGAAGCCAGTTCTCAGGGTCTAAATAGCTGGGCTGGCCAACGTCATGAGAGCATCTAAATGCAACAACCTGAGCACTGGAGGGCGATGACTTAGCTCCTGAGCCTCTCATTCTTTGCTGAAAGCTCCTCGGGTCGCACCATCTTCCACAGAGGGTAAAGAGACCCACACCTCCTCTCCGCTCTTGAAATAAGGACTCAGCAGGTTTCCCAGATGTTAGTTTAGCAATGCAAGGGCTAAGCAAACAGCGACAGATGGGAAGTCCGCTGTTGTTGTGCACCACAAAGCCCGAATGCGACTCCAAAACACATTTTGCAGAGCTGTTGCTCACAGTGGGTTGGTTCGAGCGAGCGCTGAGCTACAGCCGCAGGAAATGAGAGAGCAGCAGGAGTTTTGTTATATCCTTCCCAGTTGTGATTAGGAAGCAGCACTGGAAGATGATGGCTCATCTCTGAACTCTGTGTGTTGCTGCTGCAGAAAGGGCAAATGCAGAGTTAATAGCAGGTTTTTTTAAAGACTTTCTTTTTTGTTGTTGTGTTTTTTTTCCTCTAGAAATGCTTTACCAAGAGTATTGCTCCCAGGGGTATTTACTTTAGCAGAAAGAGAGGTTATCTCAAGAGTCCTTTCCCCAGAGAGTTCTCTTAAGTGATGTTTTAGAAGAAAGACCCTCTCGCAGACTATGCTTTCGCTCAGGAGATGAATCTGCTTTGCAGAGCTTTTCCTTGTGTGTTTCAAAATAAACCATTTCTGCCTCCGTTTGTTTGAAAACAGCAGTTAAGATGAGTGGTAGCCCCTGGGCTGTTGTTCCCCTGCGATGGGGTGGTCTTCCTTACCTCCCAGGCTGGACTTCAGTCACACAGAAGTTACAGTACAGTCGTCTGCGGTCGATACCTTGTTCAGTACTGCCCCTGGCTCAGACTTTGCTTACAGGTAGATATTCAAAGCCCTGGTTCACCATCCTTTGGAAATCATGTCTTGCTGCGTTCAGATAGGTGTCCAGGAATGTGGCCCCAGGATCAGGGGCTAGCAGAACCACAGGCTACACAAGCAGCCAAAATTCAGTGCTTTTCCTCTTAATTTCGCTTTGGGAGTGTATTTGCCTTTTCTGACATTTGCAAGCCCAATTTAGCCAGTAAAGGGCATTACCAACAGCCCAGGGTCACAAATTCAAAGCCAGACAAGTGGAAGTTGTGTGCTGTTTCCCAGCAGCGCCTCCACGTGATGGTATCTGGACCTAAAGACCTCTTAGGGTGTGGAGTGTCTGAAAAACACCTGAGTGACTGACTCTGGGGTTTATATTTTGAGGGCTGGGTACTGCTGCGCTCACAACCTAGTTTAAGGAGGGCAGAATACATGTGTGTGACGGGCAGGGGAGGGAAATGTCACGGGCAGGCGGTCTTGTCGGTGAAGCCGTCTGCCCCTGCAGGGACCAGGGTTCCTGAGGTGGATCCAAGCCATCAGACTTCACAGCCAGGATGAGCTGCTAATTTCAGTAATGGCGCAGCCCTGGCTGCCTGCTTTGGGTTTTGTTTATGCACAAGGGAGTTGTGTTTTGTAAGCACCCCATCCACCACAGGGGATGTCTCTGTGAGCAGAGGGCCAGCACTAATGCCATCCTGCATAGCTGTGAATGAATTCGCCCTTTATTCAGCACTCTCCACCCCTGCTGAGCCCAGAGCCCTGCACCGCTCACAGGCATACATAGATGCTGCCATTTGCAGCGCTCGTTGAGCCAGGCTTCCACACCCCGGTGCCTCTAATCCCAGACAAAACGCGGGCCGTGGAGCAGCAAACACAACGAGACCTCTATTCTTAGCCTGGAAAGCCTCAAAGCTGGTTCTCCCGGGGTGTCAGGCAACGAATATGCAGCTACTGGAGCTCTTGACAAAGCCGAGTGAATAGCAACAGCATTTGTCGTTAGCCTCGAACATACACTCCTCTCCCATTGGGTCCGTAGCCTTCACTGCAGCTTTCCACAGTTACATAAATATGGCCTATTTTCCCCTCACGAATTAACATCTTGCTCGCTAAGGTTGGGCTTTTGCACACGTACAAAACAAACCCTCTGATTTTTCACACGCAGCTGGAAATCCTGGCTCACCTAGGGAGAAGCTGTCCCTGCCCGTGTCAAGCCTTCCCAGTGGTGACGGACAGTGGCGCTGATGGTGTCCCCTTGCGAGTGGCACAACCCTGCGGAGTCCTGGATACCGCATTGCAAATCATCCGAGGTGCCTTGTCCTTTTTCCCTTGGGGTATTTTGGATCCCGGCCATGTGGCTGTGAGGATGCTGGAGGGTCTGCCTCCCTGGCAGGCTGCACAGCATCCCGGGGACTGGAAGGTTGGCTTCATGCTTTGGGGCACAGAGCAGATGGCTCCTCACTCCCCAGAAGATACAGATATGGGTATTATTCTCCCCAAAGATGGCTCATGCCCACCCACCCCTCCCCCTAAATATACTGGGAGATTGCACTGCAGTGTAGCTGCATTAAAACTAGCCCTATAAAGAATGGATGTCATTTGAAATCTCCCTGCCCCGGGGTGTATGAAAGCTGCATCCACTGAGACTCTGATTTGCTTTATTAACGATATAAGTAATACAGGCACACAGGGCTGGAAAACAGATGCCCGTACCCCCGCCTTGTAGTGCTGGCACTCCCTGCTGCAGCAGCCTAAAGGGATCTGGCTCCCCAGTGCCGCTGGGGTCCCTTCGTGGTTGGGGAAAAGGGTCAGCATCTCGACATAGCATCAAATCCTCAGCTTCTCACTCCTCTTGTGGTGGGAATAAGGGTACCTGGTTGTAGGTCCTGAAATGATCATCCCCTGTGCCAAGGTATCTGCTGCTACAGTCAGAGGAGCCATCCGTAACTGTGGATCCACAGTGAGCCCTTTTCTGTCACAGGGCTGTGACTTGAAATGTGTTCTGACACCTCCTGGCAGAGTGACCTGTGAGGGAGGGATTTCCTGGAGCCAAGGACCAATGTCCTGAGGCCAGCTGGACAGGCGGGCAGTTGGGGTGCCAGCTTTTGGC
Organism: Todus mexicanus; assembly: GCA_013389965.1. Lineage (NCBI taxonomy): Eukaryota > Metazoa > Chordata > Aves > Coraciiformes > Todidae > Todus > Todus mexicanus. The sequence goes on from WEIS01070836.1 coordinate 60,316, forward strand.
TCAGTAAGACTGCGTCCTGTCCTGCTCTGCTGTAGACATGTGTGTGATCTCAGGTGAGTCTTGAAGGTGTGTTATTGAAGATAATCACTTAGAGATGGACCTGGCCACGTGACATACTCTCAGGTCAGCTTCTGTGGAGGGTGTTGACTTGAAGACTACCTGTGGTTGTAGTTCAGTGCATCGCACCGTGATGTTTATTAGCTGGGCTGGATATCTGTGTGTGTCTGAAATCACCAGCGAGAAACCTTAGAGTGGGGAGATGCGGAAAATGGGCAGTTGGGTATTTCAGGGGAGAGCGTAATACCTTAAGCATCTGATTCTGCTTTCATTTTAATCCTTCCAACCAAACAGCACCTCAGGGGAGATTCAGCCCGTCTGAGCGGTAAACCCCTGGGCTAGGCAGGAGAGGGGAAGAGGAGCAGGATCTTTCAAAAAGCTGGCAAAGGCATTAGGCACAAACCTCTCGCTTCCTTCCAGAGGGGCGTGCGCTTCTAAGCATGTGATGCTTTAGAGAAGCACATTGTAATAATCTGTGGAGTGAGGAATCGGTGCCCCTTTAGGGCTGGATTATGGCTAGATCTCTGAATCCCTGGTGCTTTGGGTCTGTTGTTGTCCACAGCAGAGCAGAGAGCGTCAGGGGCTGCAGGCAGCTCTGCGCGCAGCTTTCTGTGCAACGCGCAGAGGGGAGCAGTTATGGCTAGAGCATCTTTCCACATGCTCCGACAGCCCTGCCAGGCCTTTGGACCTCTATTGACACAACCCAGATAATGGGAATGAGATGAGGGAGGCTGAGCTTTAAATGCTACTGGTGTTTTGGGTCTGTGTAACCTGCTTTCTGCCTGTCCTGATGCAATGCTTATCTTTAAAAGCTCTGGGCTGGACTAGCCCTGTGCCAGCCCCTGGCACAGCTGAGGGGGACTGAGGTTGGGACTTTTTTTGTGTTCGTAGGAGGAAAGGAGTCGTCAAGGAGAAGCTGAACTCTCAGTCACTGCAATCCCTTCCTGCCCTTTAGTACAGGCCTTTCCCTCCCAGGTAAAAACAAACAAAGACAGCGCTGGTGCCCAGGCAGCAGTTTTCCTTGCTCTGATGGTCCGTGAGGTCCTAATCTCTTCCCTGTCCCTTTCCCCCACCGTGCCCCCAGTCAGCAGCGGATGCTGGCGAGTTCTCCATGGGCAGCAGCCAGCCTGCGGCAATAATGAGAGCAAGTCAGGCAGTGCCATCCTATACAAGCCTCTGTCTGCTCTGTGTGTGTGCATCTGCGAGAGCGCGCGCTCTCGCTCTCCCTTCTCCCCCTTCCCTCTCTTTCGTAACCCCCCTCCTTCCACCAGCTCTTGTTCTTTTCATGAGATGCAGGGCTAGGGAGCCAGGAAAAGTGGCACAGTGCTGCTGCTCCTCCAGAGATAACTGTGGCCGGGCTGGGTCCCTCACCCTCCCCGATGCACCGGGAGTCTGCGGACACAGTTCCTCAGGGTCCCAACCAGCCATGTCCATCAAGCACCAAAAGCCACGTAGCCTCCACCCTGCTGCCAGCTGCAAGACAGGTAAGAGCGAGGAGGGCCTTGGTGGGTGACGAAAGGCCCTGTGGTCCTCCGCTTGGTTACAAGTCCCTGGGGGAGGGATTTTTT
>WEIS01070837.1:0-12613 GCA_013389965.1 Todus mexicanus
TTTTTTTTCTTTCTTTCTTTATTAAACAGGATTTGGCTTTGTAACTTTTGAAAACGAAGACGTGGTGGAAAAAGTCTGTGAAATTCATTTCCACGAAATCAATAATAAAATGGTAAGTTGTTTTCCGCTCCGCCGCGCGTGTGGGTGACAGCGAGCTCTCGCCCTTTGGTCCAGACGTGTGCCGTGCACGGGTGGTGGCCCTTTGGGACAACCTTCTGTGCGCGGTTACTGGGCGCCTGATGGAGGTGTCACGGGAACAGGGTGCTGAGCCTGTCCCCCCGCAGCAGGGCGGGTCTGTCCCCCACGAGCCCCGGCTCAGGCAGCCGCCCTAGAGCAGGCTTTGGTGTGGGGAGCCAAAGGGCTGACGATGGTGTTAACAAACCTACTCAGCTCCTCGCCCAGCCTTGGAGAAACCTCCCTTCTTTCTCCTGGGAGGAGCCGCGGCAGGCGCGGAACGGCCACGGGAGGGGTTTTCAGGGGGGCTGTGGATGGGAGTAGCTGTTACAGACCCTGTGCTCCCAGAGCAGCCGGTTCTGCTCAAGCTCCCGAGTCCCGAAGCTGCGCTGGTGTTGCTGCTGCCTGCTGGACCGTGTCCCTGGGAAGTCGTGGCTCTGCTGTCGAGCCGCAATCACTTCCCACCCAGGCCCAACCCCGGGTGAAGTTTCTCCTCAATGACAGTCAAGTCCCAGGTTGCGGGTTGCCCTGTCAGTGAAGCCACTGAGCCAGATGAAAAAAAGCATTTGTATTTCAATTGATGCGGTAACTTTGATATTTTCAGCTAAAATATTCTTTTTCCCTTTGTCAAAACATCCTTTGCTTCTCAAACGTGTATTCAGATATGCATTGTATGTTGGTCTGATATGTGTTCACAGACTTTAAATTCAATAATAGAGCTTTTAGTGTGGATAAGATCAAAGCAATCTCTTTGGCATATGCTGGAGGCCTGATTCAATATTTGACTTGCTAATTTTTCCCAGGGCACTGAAATAATATTCCTCATATTGTTCCTCACTGCAATATGCATCGGAAATGAAAGTCGGGGTCCCCTTGGCAAACTGGGCGGCGCGTTGGCAGGGCCGGGCTGGGGCAGTGCCCCTGCCCTGCAAAAGCCTCTCTCTCCGTCTCGAACGGGCACCGTGGGCTTTGCCTCTGCCCTGTCCAAGCATCTTGCTGCTTCCTCATCCACCTCCTGCTTCTGGGCTCTCCTGCCTCCCCCAGCGATACCTCACCTGAGACAGGCTGAGGGCGAGGCTCGTTGCCCTGCATCTAGTTACTAAATGCTGATCAATCTGCCTTAAAACAAAACACAGAGAGCGAACCCCAGCCACCCCCAGCCCAGCAGCCAGGCGGCAGCCCCAGCCACAAACTAGAAACGCTTGGAATGTCAATTTGGGTGAGATTGTCAGCTGGGAGGGAAGAGCTGTGGTGCCGCACGCCAGGATTCTCCTACTCCTCCGTCGCGGGCAGGCAAGCGTCGCTTCGTACTCCCTAGGGCTGGTTATTGCACACAAGGTTTTTCTCTGGAGCCAGGCTCAACCTTCACCTGATGCAGACCAGTGCCGCCCAGTATCGCCCTGGCGAGGTGCTGGAAGGAGCAGGTGGGTGCTGGTGTGTCCTGGCAGAGAGGCACAGCGTGGTATGTGACGCTTCCCAGCAGGATTGACGCTCCTGCGCTGGATCCAATCTGCCCCGGCTGTTTGCAGGCCCCTGCTCGGGGAGGAACGTCGGGGAGTTGTCGGGAGGATTCCTTCCCAGATGAAAGGCTGCGCGGGAAGGTAACGGCAGCACAGGGAACGCGGAGGCTGGGACAGGGCGAAGACACTTGGAACATCACAAGCGGCAGTGTAGGCTGTTGGCGTTTTGTTGTTGCAGATAATTAGAAGATATTCCTGCCGGCTCCCTGTGCCTGCCTGGTGCACGATCCAGGTGCCGCCACGCTTTGAGCCTTCTCTTCTTGTCACTTCTTCTACAGCGCTAATTTTAAAAAGCAGCCCACGAGGGAGGAGATGAGACATGATCCTGTCTTGGGACTGACTCATCGTACTGCTGGTGTGTGGCAGATTAATTACCAAACCTGCGCAGGGGCAGGAGAGCTCGTGCACATGTGTGTGACAGCGCTGGTGCCCGTGGCCGGCGGCGACACCCTGGCTGGGAGCAGAGTTAGGCGCAGGCAGACTTCATGCAGGACCCTCGGAGACTGAGCATTCCTGCTTCGGTTTTAAAGTGTCCTCCTCTAGTGCTGAGCTGTGAAGGGGACAAGTTCCTGCAGCCCGAGCTCAAGGCGCTGGGGTTTGCAGCTGCTTGGTGAGCTGGGACAGGGACACCCCATCCCCATCCTCGTCCCCATCCCGTTTGGCTGCAGCATCTGTGGGCACAGACTCACCTCGAGCTCGCTCTTGCTCATCTCCTGAATGCTGTCGTCTCCCGAAACACGGGGGCAAGCAGAGGGTAGCGGGGCTGCTGTTGTTCAGGAGCCTATTTCGAGCCTCCTGTCTCCCCGGAAGGCTATTTTTAGCTCGCTCGTTCTGCTTCTGTTGCCATCCGTAAAGCTTAGAATGTCAAATGTAATATTAAACGAGCGGTGTGAAAGTGAAAAGAAAATGCCAGCGAGGTATTTAATAAATGGAAGTTGGAATTTACGTGGGAGGCCAAGGATACTCTCCAAACATTGAGGGGGGGGCCAAATAAAACCCAAACAAGCTATCCCCAGAATATCGCTCTTTTGACACGAGCTTAGCAAAGAGAAACCTCCTTGTGTAAGGGGGTGCAGCAGCTGGAAGAGAAACGTGATGAAGTCATTGATTTTCCTTTAGATCCCCCTGTGATAGAGCCCTTCACGTCCTGGGTGCGGTGGGATGAGAGGCTGCGACGCTGCGTAGCGTCTGTGGCTGTTTCTCTCTCTCGTGGTGGGATTTTGTGAGGCTTTGGGGGGTTTTTGTTGTGGCTTTTTGGTGCATCAGCACTCCTCAGGCTTCTCCCGGGGCTGGCAGCCTTCAATGTGTAAATGCAGCAGCTCCTGTTTGAGGGCGCTACTGCAATCCCTGGGCAACTCTGGGGGGTCGGGGTTGTCCCCGCCTGGGCACTAAGGCTCCAAGCGTGCCTGCCTCGGGGGATCACAGGAAGGTGGTGCTGCTCCCTGCTTCCCACTGTAGGATCGGAGCAGCTTGTATTGCTGGAGGCTGGCACGTGGCGGGTTGTTGCGGGCGCTGCCGGGCACTGTTGTGTGAAGAGGGTGACGGTCACGGTGACGGAGCCCTCTTTCCTTATCGCTGCAGTGAGGGTGATGAGAGCCCGTGCTGGGCAGGCAGGTGGGCAAGGTGTCGCTGGTGGTTGCGGAGCTTTGGAATCCCCATCTGTCAGCTGAAGGACGCTGCCGGGCGCTGGCAGGTTGGGTGCGTCCCTGTCGGGGTGTGTCCGGCGCTTTCAGGGACACAGCTCATGAGCTGTACGGTGAGAGCACCCAGCCAGGTTCGCCAGGGGCGCCTGGGTTCTCCAGCCTGCACCGGCCAAGGAGGAGCTGCCCAGCGCTGGGTGCTCCAAGATATTTGGGGAGCAAATTGATGAATCGCAAGAAACTCTGGCAGACAACTCTGCTCAGCCATAGCTGCCGACTTCTCTTACGGTCTGAGGACGTGACATCCCATTGTCCCCACCCCACCGTTGTCACTCATCTAATGCATTTTTTCCAGCGTAGTTCTGACCTTTCTCCTGGCACGGCCGCGCCGTGGCGGCAGGGCTGGGGGAATACAGGTTCCTCTGTTTGAGGAGCGATGGGTTTGGCTTCCCGCGGCAGGAACGACGCGGCGAGGTCCCCGCGGAGCTCGAGTCTCCGCTAGCTGCGAATCGCGCGCTGCTGGCGAGACAAAGTCGCCTTGTCTTTGGGTGGTAAAGTGAGGGTTTGTGCATTGTGGCTACGTGCGCGTTCTGCTTTCCTCGAAGCAGCGCCGGTTTCCCTGGAAAGCCGTCAGCCCTGGGCTGGCTGAGGCGTCCCAGTGCTGAGAGCTGACAGCCGGGTTGTGGCGCTGGGTATAAGAGGCTTTTCACTCCCCTTCTCAGCCGTCCTGGGTTCTCACATCTTCAACTGCTCAGCTTGACCCCAGAGCACCCCAGTGTAATGTTAATTCTCCCAACTAGACTAAACAAAAATAGTGAATTTTAGTTTCCTTGCCTCTTTTTTTTTTTCTCTTTCCTTAGCCTTAGAGTTAAACCTTTCTTTGTTAGGCTGCTGAAAGCGAAGCACATCCCTCGGACAGGGGAGGTGGAGAAAATCTGGAAATTATTAGGATGTAGAAGAAACGCTGAACTGAAAGGTTGTGTGAGATCCAGATTTATGTACAAAGCACCCGCGTCGGGCGGGCTCCTGGGGGAGCTTCGGCGCGGAGCTGAGGGCTGACTCGTAAACCCAGATACGTTCCCTCGTGGAGGAGCCCCATCACACATCTCACGGTGCCGGCACGGGTCACGGCCCTGCTGTCCCCATGGTTTTACCCTCGTGGTGCCCGTGTCTGCGGGGTGGTTACAGGGTCTCCATCCCATTCCCCGGGGAGGAGAGGCTGGCTTCGTGCAGGAAAGCCACCTGGCCCGTGCCTCTTGGTGAGGAGGCACCAGCCAAGCCCAGCAGCGCTCTGCTGCCCTGCTGCTTTCCCCGTTTGCTGATGGGGTGGTGCGTGGGCAGCTTCTGCAGAGCCCCTCAAGACCCGATGCTGCTGCGTGGGGAGTGTGAAGGTCCACCCAAGGTGTGCTGCTGGGGCTGGGGTCCCACAGCCCCTTCCCGAGGGCTGGCAGAGCCGGGCCAGGGCTCCTGGTCCCGTATCCTCCATGTCAGCCCTTCTAGGGGGAATGAGTCTCTGCTGGAGAACAGAGAATATTTTTGCCCTCGATACGGAGCGTACTTGTTTACAAAGGCTTAGGAATTATTTTTCTTTCCTACTGGTGACTTTTTCTTCCCCTTTAAGTCCCAGTTAAAAGTTCTTTGCCGCTCGCTGCCGTTCCCTTTGTATCCTTGTGCGCTGTGAAAATCATAAATTACGCTCGTCTTCCAGAGAGCAGCGGTGGGCTGGTTTGTGGTTGCAGAAGCTAATTACTGGGTTATTGTTTCTAACGGTGCTAATCCAAACTTCATTTTCCTGTTAATTGTCCATCGAGCCAGGCTAGATTGCTTTTATCATCCTGGCTGTTTGCAGCGCGAGGTGGAACCAATGCCGCCGTGACTTTTGGAGCGGTGGCAAACCCGAAAATGCGGCTGCGAAATGAACTGACACATTTCCAGGGCTCCCCCCAGCCCGGACCTTGCGGCTGGAGGAATTAGATTGCTGCATCCCGTTAAATGCCCCTCTGATTAAAAATAAGCCAGGGCTGGGTTCGGAGGATACTGCGGAGCTGCTGTGCTGACGTGCAGGGAAGGAGGGAGGCCAGTGCTCCACGTTTCGAGCTCTGTCTGGCCCTGGGCTCTCGGGGATGTTTCATGGAGAGGGGAGGTAGCTACAGGCTCCCGGCTTTGGGCTTTCTGGGGGCACTGAGGTTTTGAGGGGGACACAGAGCCCCATTAGGCTGAAACCCACCAACAGGGCTCATCAAGCATCCCTGGGGAGCTCTGAAGGTTTCATCCCTGTGGGACAGGTGTCCTACACCATCCTCATCCCCAGCCCCTCTCCGGCAGCGGCACCTCAGCGTGCGAACGGCTGCTCGGTGAATCCGGTGGTGGGAAGCTTTCTGTTTCCTTTAATTTCTCTTTTTATCTCAATATTAAGGCCCCGGAACCCTGTGGGGTGTCTCCATCGCACTCTCAGTAGCGCGTCTGCGCCTTTGCATGCCCGTGGCGCTCTTCAGGGGTGTGCAGGGACAGGGGGTGTGGAGGTTGGTGGCCCTGGCTGGAGGACACACTGGTCCTCGCCGCAGCTCTCGGGGGGATGTACCTCTCCTGGAGAGATCCCGGACAGTGGGATATTTCTGTCCTGGAGGACTTGCTGCCCCGACAGCACTGAAGAGGAGACAGGGAATTGCTGGTGGTGTTGTGGCTGTGCTGGAGATTCGGGGTGTCTGGAGAGTGGGTCTCTTCAACATCGCTCCTGCTTCTGCTCCTGCTCACCAGTTTTGCCCATTTTCCCTGGCCGGGCGGTGTCTGGGCTATGCACACACCTCCCCACGGCTCCAGCCCGCCCCAGTCCCTCTCTGCCCTTCTCCCGCTGCCTCCTGCAAGGAGCCAAAACCATCTTGGCGGAAAAGCAGCAAAAGATGAACTCCCAAACAATATCACTCCAACCTTCCCCGGGCTGGGGCAGCTTGTTTGCAAGACGCGCGTGTTTTGACAGCGTTGGCAGCGTCTGAGCATCGGGAGCTTTGGGAAGCGTCGCTGGCAAGCGAAGTAAATACGGTCTGCGGAGGTTTGCCGCGGAACGGGGAGGAGTAGGTGGTTTTGTTTAAAATACTCCCATTACAGTCAGTTAACCTTTATGTTACCTAAATGAAAATTGTATAAACCTGAAATTTTCGCTGATGGGGTTGCCTAGGAACAGGCGGTTGGTTTTCATAAGACAATGAATACACTGTCACTGATCGGGCTATTAGGCACCGAGACGTTTAGCCCTGGTATCTATCCTACATCCCCGGCCGTGCCGGCGGTAGCCGCCTGCTTGCCCACAGCCACCTTTGCCTGCTGGGCCAGCGATGGAGGGGATGTGAGGGACACGACCCTGCCTGGAGCCAGACCCGTTGCTGAGCCCCTGCCGCAGGCTGCGGGTGCCACGGCCGGGGTGGGAGGGCTGGGGCCAGCGGGGCTGAGCGTGGCTGTGCCACCACATCTGCCAGGAGCACCCTCCCAGCTGGTGCTGCCCCTGCTCCCACCCCCCTCTGGCCGTGCAAGGGCCAGGGGGAGAGTAAACATACAAAGAGGATTGAGGAACTGGTTGAAGGACAAAATTAGAGGCTCAAACCTCTGGATTCAGTCCGAGACTTTTACGCTTAGACCGGCAATTCTCATGGTGTAAACGGTACAGGTGGGGCAGATGTTGGCTTGGAGCTTTCGCACACCCCATGCGGGGCTGCGCTCCGTGTCTGCGCATCTCCTGGTGCTCAGAGCGTGGGCTAAGGTGCAGAGCCACAGAACAGGGTTGAGATAGCTCTGGTTAACTCCAAATGATGTTACTGGTGTGGTCGTGAGGGCAGGCTGGCAATGCTGGAGGTGGAGAACATGCAGAAGGGCTTGATTTCTCCCTTTTCCTACCCAAGAAGGGGCTGGCAACCAACCCTCCGTGGTGTGGCCGGGGGTGCTGGGGTCCTGCCGCTGGCTGGGCTGGGTCATCCCCTCTGGCAAGACGCTGGCGGTGTGGTTCAGGCGGCATTAAGCGAGTTCAGAAGGCAGCCGGGCTAACTGGAAGTGAAAGAATGCAGATCGTTTGTTAATAGGGTTTACAGAAATTTTCTGCTGGGTAGAAATATCGATTCTTTATTCCTATTTTAAAAGGAGCTTTTTGTAATGATCACCGCGAGTCATTTTCTGTTATCGACCGCAATAGAGCCGTGCTGGAGACCTCCCTCCATTCATCCCACGCCCGCCAGTACCATCGAGAGGGAGCGCGGCCCAGGCTTTCCTTGCAGCAACACGGCGACTTCGGAAATCAGCATTTCTCCTGTCTTGCCAGCGGGGTTTTGCTCTGTGTGTTTAAAGAGACCTGCGCGTTTGCTCTTTTAAATCCGTTTTACGCTGTTCTGAAAGTTCACCTTTGAGGGGGAGGCGGTGCGGGGAGGCCAACGCTAAAAATAAAACTTCCCCCTCCCCTTAAGTAGATCAGTTCTGCATTTGACATTTACATGGAATTCATTTGCATCTCATTTGTACATGTTTCTGCTCAATAGGTAGAATGTAAGAAAGCACAACCTAAAGAAGTGATGTTTCCACCAGGGACGAGAGGAAGGGCACGTGGATTACCGTATACCATGGACGCTTTTATGCTAGGGATGGGAATGTTGGGTAAGTGCCGTAGCCACCACACGTCTCCCGGAGCCGGTGGCTCCCGTCTTGTCTCCCTGATTTCTGAACCCTTTAAGCCGTAGGGGTGAGCAAATCCCTGCACCCGCGTGGGTGCCGGCCGAAAACTTTCGCAGGGGTGGAGTGGGGGAAATAATCCTGTCTGTGGGAAATGATTAACTCCCCACCACCACCCCCTTTTCCTGGAATATAAAAATTTGCATTTAAATGGATGTTTTAAATAGCCTGTTTTACTCTTACTCGCAAAAAAATAGAATGATGAAAGATGCAGCGTGTTCATTCTGACTAAAAATGATCTCTCCCCTTATTTTTAGAGGAATTGAGTCACACATTATTCCCCTTCTTTTAAAGGTATCTTTGACAGTTCAGCATAGATAATTGAAAATCTTGCTGGTTCTTAAATGGCGTGCAAGATGGAGAAAGCAGGGAGATGTGTAACAGTACAGGTCGCAACAATAATTACAAGTTTCAAGGAGATGGAACGGTATTTTAGTCCCGAGTATTGTGTCCAGAAAATACTCATTAAATGGGATGAATGATATTTAATGGCAAAATTCTATTTGTGCACGACGTCTATTTAGTTTTAATTGGTTCTCATTTGTTTCTGCCCAGATAGTTCCTCTTTCTGGGTAACGTGACAACTTCTTGATGCTCTGTCCTCAGATTTACTAAGTCAAAACGCTGCTAACCCATTACCAACCTATTTGTTGTAAAACCCCATTTGTTTTCAACTCCCTGCTCCCTTTATATCCCCGGACTCTCCCTCGGTTCTCACCTGCTGTGTCCAGAAAGCACATGTGAACCGGAGGGCAGAAAGGAGCCTTTCCCAGGCTCGAGTCCCTGCTGCGAGGCCTCTCCAGGATGATTGGAATTTTCTATCCTGGCTTTAGGTGATCCTAGAAACTGAGCACAAAATCCAGCCTTGCCAGCTGGTGCTCGGCTTGTCCTGAGCTGTGCCAGGCCGGTCCGTGGGCTGGCTGAGATCCCGGAGGACCCCGAGGCTCCTGGAGTGGGCGTCGGGTCGGAGGACTGGGTTCCTCTGACGGTCAGGCCGTTACGCTGCCATGTCTGACTGCAGGCACCGCTTGATTTGATAGGGAAAACTTTCCTGCCATGTTTGCTTTATCTCTGAATTAATAGTACTTCTGTTCGTGTGGCTGGAACGATCCATTTCTGGGCCGTGTAATTGGGTTATTTCAGCCGATCATCCATTTTTCTGTCCCCACACTCCACCGCCACCCTGCCCCATAGTGTTTGGAAATTACATTTTATGGTTAAAATATTTATCTTGTTCTCGTCAGCCTGTGATTTCGTTACCTGTGTGTTCTCAGTGTGCTTTCAGCCTACGTGTGCTTTTATTTCTGTTCTTTCCCTTTCCTTCTCGCTTGCGGTGCTGGAGGTTTGGGGGGTGGAGGTGGTGCCTTGCCGGCCAGTCCCACACGGCTGCTGGAGGAGAGAGCCCAGCTCACCCCAGGCTGGTCAGAAAGACCCGGGGCAGCATCCCTGAGCTGCTCACCACGGGCAGAGTTCCCTCAACCCTTCTGCTCGCAGCCAGGCAAGGAGCGAACGGAGCCTGGGGCCACCCCAGTGACCTGCAGGGAAAACTCAACCCTCGGGTGCAGCACGAGTCATTCCCACCCGCTCGGCTGCCTCTCTGGAAAAAGCTTGTTTCGAGCCATCAGAAGTAAGGGAAGAAGCGTCCGTGGAGCGGATCTGCGGCTGCACAGAGCCCGCGATGAGGGTGCCCGTTGGCAAATCCCTGTCCTGCTGCGCTGGGGTGGGTCAGGTCACCCCGACCGGCTCTGCTCCGGCCGGTCTCGCAACGTGCTCGTATTAAATTTCAAATCAGGGTGAGTTGCTCAGAATTAATGATTGATTCCTGTTGAAGGCCAGATGCTTCATTATCTGCTCTAGCTGGGGTTTTTTTCATCTTCCGAGTTCCCGCCTGCCACAGTGGCACCGCGTTCAATAATTAAGTGCTAAACAAGGAAATGGCAGCAGACGGGAGCGAGGCGGCCGGGCGGTGTGAATCCCTGCCTTCAAAGGCTGCCTCTCAGAGGTGGCTCCAGGGGAGCTGATGGGCACTGGCTCGGCGGGGAGCCCCGATCTCTCCTTCCCAAGCCCCGTGGCAGTGAGGCCCCGTCCTTAATGAACCCATCAAACAAAGAGATGACGTCCCACCAGAGGCAGCGTCTGCAGGAACCGAGCCTTTGGCAGAGCTCCTGGGTGCCCTGTCCCTCCTTTTAGAGGCCCAGCTGAGCTGAGATGGAGCGATCGGGGCTGCTCTTGAAGGATTTTGATACCTGTTTCCAGAAGCCCTTGTTCAAGGTCACCTTCTCCAGCTGCCATTCATGGGCAGAGGAGGAAATCAGAGGAACGAACGCGTGAGACAACCCGAAGGAGAGAGCGGGGAGCGGCTCCCTCCAAAGCTATTAAGGAAGTTGGTCTTTTTCATTAATCACAGCCTCCCCGAGGAGCCTGCTGCAGCCGGGGTCTAAAGGTGCGTAGGCAGCCGCTTCTGTGCTGATTTGGTTGATTGGAACAAAATTAAAGTGTTCTTCTGAAAGGATTTTTTGACTCGGAGAGCGCGGGCAGGCTGAGCCTTTTGCCAGGACTGCTTCTGAGCTGGCACGAGCTCGGGCTGCTGGTGGGACATGCGAAGTCTTGGGGGAGATGAGGACCATTAATTAGCCACTCTGCATAAAGAGCAGGCTGAGCAGTTTGGGTTCCAGCCGGCCTCTCTCTCCCTGGCAGCCCAGACGGCAGCAGGAGCTGCTCCCCAGCCCCGTGGATGCTCCTGCGCAGGCACCGTGGCCCCCCTAGCAGGCAGGACACACATCTGCAGCCCAGTGCAATGGCCAGGAGGCTTGCCCTGCACCCAGAAGCATCACCTCTGTCTCCTGGTCCTGGCCTGCAAACCAGGAGCCCCATCACCCAAGGACATGTGGGTGTCGCTGCGCTGCCCCACCGCTCTTTGCCCTCTCTACCTGAAAGAAGAGAGAAGAGAAGCAAGCAGCCAAGGAGCACGTTAACAGGAGGTCGTCTCTGTCTGCCCCTCCTCAGATGGGACACGTGAAGCAGCTCTGTGTGTCCGGGCTGTCGCAGCCAGCGTTGGGTGGTGCTGATGGTGCTGCCCGGCTCTGGAGGCGGCTGCTGCGCCACTTGCTCTGAGCTGGGGCCCTGCAGCTCTCTATTCTTCTGGTCACAGGCATCTTAATCTTGCTGGTGTTCAACATTAAACTTGGGCTCTTTCTAACTGGCAAACCCCTCCAGAGACAGCCCCAGACTGGGAAGCCGTGTGTGATAGGAACACGGGATTCCGAAGGTGTCTCCCAGGCTGTGCCCGGGGTGGAGCGGGGCTCTGCTTTCCTGCATGCAGTCTGTCCAGGTGGGCCGAGCTCAGGTGTAGGAGAAGCTCGTGCCCTTCAGAGAAAGTCATTCCTTTTTTCCACCAGGCTCTGTTTAACATCAGATGTTGCCTCCAGCGGCAGTGTGACCGTCAGGCGGGGCAGCGTGGTGCTTCCAGCAGCCCCCGCTCTCTCCTCGCACGCCAGCGCTGCTGGGGGAGCCTCCAGCACAGGGCAGGAGCTGGGGCTCGGCAAGGCTGCAGCGCGTGGGCTGGGAGCTCCCCCCGCCTGCAGGGAGGGCGCGTGGGACCCGCTGCCCTTGGTGTCGGGGGCAGGAGCCGGGTGGAAGCAGTGACAACACTTTGGGTTGGTGGCTTGAGTTCTGCTTCCTCGGACAGGAGGGTCCTGATTTGGAGGCGGCAGTCCAGGCAAAACTCGGGTTTGGGGTTTAGCCGCGAGGGATGGTTAGAGAGATTGATCGTTGCCCAGGACTGCCCAAGCAAATGAACTGCTTGGTGCCCAGCGCAGGGTGAGAATGGCATCTGGTGGGAATGGCGGCTTGGTCAGAGGGGCCATCATTTGGCCTGATGAAGCATCCACATGGGCACGGTGTTAATGCGCTGTTGATATTCAGCCAGGCAATTTCCCCTGTGCGGATTGGGCTTTGACTCGTTAGAGCAGAGCCGGGCGCTGCAGCAGTAAATGAAGAGGAAAATTGAAGTAATGTTGTATTATAAATTTATGATTTCATCTGCCTGACCTAGAGAGCGTTGAGCGCCGGCGATGCAGGTGAGAGCTCCCCGGGCAGCTCCGCCGCTGCTGGCAGGGTTTGGTGGCCCAGGAGAGGAGAGGCGGCTGCTGCTGGGTTTGGAGGCAAATCCACCGGGACAGGAGCATCCCCGGCCCCGCAGAGCATCCCAGGGCAGAGCAGGGGAGGAGAAGGGATCCTGCACTGCACCAAAAGTACCACAGCACATGGACCAGGCCAGGCTGGTCTCTGACAGCCACAAGCTGGCAGATCTGCTTCAAAGTCATTTGAATCTAAGTAAAACTTTCTTTCTTCCACGTGGCAAGGAGCGGGGCTGCGGTCAGACGCCGCAGAGCGATTTTTCCTCGTGGTGCTGTTAACGGCGCTACTTCCTTAGCAAGGGATCCATTCATCAATAGTGCTGTTTAAAAAAAGAAATAAAGAGGGAAAGAAGGTTTGTAAAGCTTAGCTCGGAAAGATCTGGTTTAATGACAGAGGTGATTAATTTCCAAGGGAATCCAGCTGTTGAGC
>WEIS01070839.1:0-33316 GCA_013389965.1 Todus mexicanus
AAAAAAAAATAAGGGATAGGCAAGGAAGCTTTTTTGCCAGGGCTGGTAAATTTTCATGACACTTTTTGCAAAGCCGTCATATGGCTGGGTTAGATGAAACTGGAAGGCTTTATGCATTTAACTTTAAACATTCTTCATGGAAACTTACATGGCACATAATTTACATATTCAATACCAGTGACAATTTACTTCTCCCATCTGAGCAGGGCTTTCAACTATGCCACTTGAACTAAATTAATAAACAGTAATTAGAGAATGTTGTGCGAGTGAGCTGTTGATGTTGAGAAGATTCTAATCAACACCTTCTTTTAAGGGCCAATTAAAGCTGAATGTATGCAATATAAACATCTTCTTGTATTTAGACATGAACTGGTGAACAAGGTAAAAAATAAAAATCAGAACAATTACGGCAGGTTAGAGATGATCCAATGGAATGATGAATCTTCATTAATCATGAAAGCAGCAGTAATTTCTAAAAAACACTGGCCACCTTCCGTGGTGAAGCAGTAACGACTTTGCAAGTCAATTCTAACTAGGATGAACGTTCATGCTTTCATTGACGGGCTTTTCTCTGAAAGCAGCTCCGTATCTGCCTCCAATTTCCACTGCAGTATTCACCTGTCTGTAAGACAACCCTGCCTCTGAAGTAACTCCAGTAAGGAAATAGAAGGAAGGTTTCCCTGCGGGGAGACAGGAAAGACAAATGTACCCATCCCACTAATGCTGCCTGGTAGCTGAGCAAGATGCTACCCAGCAGGTGATCTGGGGGAGGATTTGCATGGCGCAGCCCCCACCGGCACTGCCAGTGGCAATACAAACACAAGGATGAGCCTGAGTGAGAGAGAGGTAAAGCTGCCCCAAATTGTCTCACATCTGTTACTGGGGAAAAGCAGTACAGGGGCATTTACATCAGAGCAGCTCATGAACTTGTACCAGTTCCCCATGTGTGCTTCCTCATCCCATTGGAAACATAAGGTGATTTATTCCTGAAAGATTAATTTAAGACAAGCCTTGTTTCCAAAATTCGTGAAGGACAGAGGAAAGGCCATCTTTGATTTTAACAAAGAAAATCCTTAGTGTACCCTTCAGTAGCAACACAGACTTGTGTATCAATCACCATTATGAACTGTCAGTAAGTTAAAAATAAGCATAACTTCATCCAAACCACAGCTCACTGCTTCCTAAAGCACATCAAAATTAAAAAAAAAAAAAAAAGTCATCTAAGCTGGTGCAATGAAGCACATGCAAAATTTGTCCTCCAAGTTAGAAGATACAACAGACTAATAAAGGTAAGGGAAACATCTGTTCCAATACTGCACCAGTATCATTTTGAGAAAATGACTGCATCACTTATGGCCGTTTGGTATCCAGAAATACTACCACAGTAATGGGATGTTGTCACCTCAGGCTCTACTGAAATCTACAGGAATTTTACTTGTTTAAGAATTATAGGATTAGGCACATGATCTGTGTTTCTTCCCTTTGAAAATAAACATTTCCACTTACCATTTCTGTAGCAGCGTAAGATCATTATCTTGTGACAGTATTTAGTTCCACTGGCATTATCTCCTAATTAGCTACTTAAAAATATATGTAAGGGGGTGGAGGTGGTGAGTGGACTTGTAAACCTGACAGGTTTGATATGTTCTTACAAGCTCTACTAATCCCAACCATTGAAAATATATTAGTACAGCCAAGCTAGCACTTTAAAGAGCAACACAGCAGAAGCCTTGTGTCTTGAACTCCAGGAGTCCAGCATGCATCAGAAGGGCTCTGGCACCTGGAGCAAAGCCCTAGGGCACGGGAAGGGAGCGGGAGCAGGGAGGAGTGGGAAGCAGCATGCCAGATAGGAAATCAGCCCTGGGAAGAGGGCACCACTGAAAGGCTGACAACCTCTACAGCCTGGTTAGCCCTACATTACAGTAGTAGCATCAGCTGTTTGATGTAAGACCTCGGGGACTTCTGAAAAGCCAAGCACAGAGAAGTTTATCAAGGATAAGAAGATGCAAGCAATACAAAGGAAAAANCACACCTCTTCAGGTCCACTTGGTGAATAAATTAAATGAAATTCCTCACTTGCTCTTAATAATTTTCAAATGTAAGCCAAGCCTCTTGGCTTTTCATACCTGGACATCTACTTTTTAAAAAATGCTATTGGATAATTTGTCTCTCTTTCATAGGCTGGTGCTTTGGCCCATATGCACCCTGTGCACTCCCTAAGGCTCATGTATAACTGCAATGGACGATTAGTCCAATTAAGTTTCCAGCAATTTCAATGGCTTATGCAAGAGTAGATGGGGCACAATATGTAATTTCAGCTTTTTTTGTGAGGGTTTTCAATCCTTCTATGAACTAAATCATTTTATCAGTTTCTCTCTTTTACTTTCCTTTTTTAAAAAAAAAAAAAATTGTCCCATTAAACTACAGAACTGGAACATATTCATGAATAGTTTCTTTCTGCTTTAACTCAAGGAGTTCCTGACATAACAAAAACTGGTAATTAACTGGCTCGAAGACTTTTACAATAGCCTCTTTAAATAAGTCCTAGTATGCGGCTCTTGCAGCACTGACTCCACACTGCTGATGCCACTGCAATGCACCCTCTATTAAACAAGGTTTGCTACTCTACCTCAGCATCAATTCTTGGCTGTTTTCTGCACTGCTCTCCTACTTGGGAACACCAAAGTCCTCCCGCATTTCTTTGCGTGGTGGAGGCTAACCAGCTGCTCCACAATGGGTCCCTGCTCTCAGTCTGCTTGGTTTTGTGCTGCTTCCTTAAATGCTCCAGTATCAGAGGGCCACTGGCCACCAGCACAAGGACAAAGTGGCGGGTCTCCAATGGCTGGGCACAGCTTAGCCTCTCCTTCTAGCTAATGTCATGGGCTGATCTGCTCTTTCGGTGCAGATGCTTTTTGGCACACTTTGGCAGCCCCCACTACCTGCTCCTTGCTCCACACCTGCGCAGAGCTGGGAGGGGCTCTCCCCAAGAGGAGAATCCGGCTTTGATTTTTCAGGTTTCACTCAGCAGTCGGTGATTTGGAGTTGCTGCTGCATGTTGGCTCTAAGCATAGCCATTTTTGCCTACTCATGCTTATCTCCCCTGGTTATAATACATTCTGTTTCTGATGAATATATTACTCTGATGAGTGTTTCTCTGGCTCCACCATACTTTTATGCTTCCTGCTAACTAGAGCAAGCTTATTGTTGCAGTTCCTAATATTTTGCATCATTTGTAGGTCTAGCAATTTAGTTTGTAAACAGCATGAAAGAAAGTATTAATGTATATCTTCCTTCAGTGCTCTAGACAGATTGGTTCACTGTGGAACAATTACACACATATGTGCTAGCCTATATTTCTTGTAAAATCAAATCACAAAGGGATGCCTTTGCCAGAACAAGCCATAAAGCTAGACAAGGCATGGAAAAAAAAAATCCCCAAATATGTACTGCTTAGGTTACAAAACTATAAAAAATTAAAGCGAAATTGAAAAAGGCAAAGGAGACAAAATGTAAACACACGCTCTTATACGCCCTGTGTAATATAGAGTGAATGTCATTTTGACATGCTGGTATCATGAGCTGCCAATGTAGTTTAGGAAAGAAAGGGATATCTCCAAAATTATGGCAATGTTGCTTTCTCACATCAAAGCCAGTTACAAGATCTATGTCTGTGGTTGCCAGGTCTAACTGCCTACTTGGAAACTAAACCAAGAGAAATAATTTCCTAAGTAATTGTATATAAAGTATCCAGAAAGATCACGAATCTTCAGATCCCCCTTTGGAAATCCAGCCCTTTTAGCGGCAGCTCACAACCACCCCCCTCCGTGCAATGAGTGCCTCACTGAAGCTGAAAGCCCCCCAAAACCTGCTGCTCTCAGGCCTTCTGTAGGACATCAATGGGACAATTATAACACACCGCTAGGTTGATTTTGCGCCTCCGAAAAATCTCCTCCTTAACACAAATACTCCATCACCGTCAGCTGAACACGTTTAACTTGTGAATTAATGTTATTTCCAAGAGGTCAGACATGTGACTGTAACAACAATAATTTGCCAAGCCAAGTATTTCAGGTCTGCATCTGAGTTTCCCCAGAGCCTGGTATTGTTTAAATACGAGTAACTGACTCTGGCTCATTGCTAATGCAAAACTTCTGTGCTCTGGACTCCTCCGGAGGTTCACTCATAGCTTCCTTCCCCATGCAGGCATGGTGAGGCAGGCTGACTCAGTGCCCTCTCCCACAGTGCACACTGCTTAGCACTTCAGAGGGACCTAACAGCCAGCAGCTAAGAATAACGGCAGTCATTTTTCCTGCCATCTTGTCCCCATCTCAAAGACTGCCATGCATTTCAGCAGAGGTTTACATGATAGCCCCATGGTTTGGGAAAACTCACACCTCCACTGAGGGTCACAGCTGCCAGGCTGCACTGCTCAATGGGACGAGGGCACCTCCAGCACAGCTGCTGGTCTGTCTAGTGCTCTACAGGGTGATGGAGAGGAGCAAAAGTCTCTGTGGGAAGAGGGACAGTGGCTGCCTACACTAACGCCTGGGCTCTCACAGAGGAAGCCAGTCTCCACTCTAAGGATAGTCTATTTTTTTATATTACATTGCAATTGTGCAAAATACCAAGTCAGTGCTCTGTACAGTCTCTTTTGGTGCTTGTACAGATCTAGGACACTCAGAATTATTTCAGGAAGCACTATTTGTGGAGGCACATGCAGCTGGAAGGTGCCTGGGCTCTGGGTTTGGTGGAAACAAGAAGCATGTCTGCCCCTCTGCACCAATCCCTGTGGCTCCAGCTGCCATCAGTTAGTTGCAGTGGGCTTTGGCACTGGTCTGGTGTGTGTGCAGTGCCACAGCACAGTCCCCTTGATAAGCAAAGTTGCAGATTTCTGCACTACAGTTTCACAGCGAGCTTGCTCACACCAAATTAACTATTAGCAATACCAAGTAACACTGCATAAACGTTGACGGTAGTTTTCCCCATGCAGTAATGCTGTAAATCCCAATCTGTATCTGCAAGTTGCTCAGAGGATTTAGGGGAGTACAGCGCCCCCCCTTCCAGACATACCTCCAGGGAGCTGTACATGGCCAATTCCCAGGACTCCTTTTCTCTCTCTCTCAGCACAGGTGGGGTCCAGTTCTTCTGTCAGTTAAATTCTATTTTCCAGCCTGCTTTGTAATTCAGATAGTGTTTTGGTTCAATTGGCTGGCACGGAGTATTTTCACCACACCCTTTTGTCTTCAGACAAACAACCTCTTTTCTAACCTCTGGCAGAGCTAAACCTAGTGAGTGAGAAGAAACAGTAGCTAAAGCATAATAAATAAAGCCACCCTGAAGAAACACGTACACAAAGCAAGATGAATGGGCATCATCTGCCTGGACAGTGTGGCTGCTAAACATGGGAGGAATAAGAAAGACGTGTCAGACGCACTAGGACACCTGACAAACAGGGAATGACATTTCTTGAAACCATAGTGTTTCATGTCTGCTTGTTTGCATCAAACACTTGTAATAGTTGTGTTCCTTCCCGTAGTCAAAACAATAAAAGCCAGGCACCATTTTATTAATTTCCAAACAAGCATCAGATAAGCAGAATTGCATTTAAAAAAGTAAACACCCTGCCATAGAATTGGAGGATGTGTAAGCGTTTGCAGCTTTTTTTTTTTTCTTGTGTCTATAAAAGGAGGAGGTTTTTAGCATTATGAATAGATTTCATTTTGAAAGTTGTGCTACAAAGCACTGATAAGGCAACGGGAAAACAGCACAGATTGAGGTAGAGCAGGAAGAAATACCACCCATATTAGGAGACAGCCACTTACTTAGTGGCTCCCATTTGAATAAAGATGCCATTGTTCAGCCAAAAGAATGCACATATTCACAGGCCCAGCACAGAATAGCTCAGTGTATCTAGAACTCCAGAAGTGTCCAAATTACAGCCCCAGGGCCAAAACTGCCCTTGAGTCTTTCTGAAGAATGACCCTCTGCTTAATTAATCAGTGCTTTAACTGTGAGTGATCCCAGGACACACTTTTCTCAGGCCTTTTTCTTAGCTCTGCTTGTTCAGAACAAACCTTTAAATGTTCTCTGGCTGATTTTTGACCATTTTTTCCCCCTTTCAAGATTATTATTTCCTGGTTTGCTGTGAAAGCTCATTAGAAACGAAGACCAGCATCTAGATGATCTCAGTTCACTTTACTTGGATAGCAAATGATTGACTCAGGATGGAGAGACACTGGCGTCCTTTCAAGGCCTACCAGAAAAGATTAAGTCTACAGACTCCCAGAATATTGCTACAGCAGTTTTGTTTCCGTATACTGAGGAAGAATTATAGCAGAGCTGATGAGTTTGTACATGCCATTCTGTTAGTCATATTTGATCCTATCACCATAACTCCAGCTGTTGTGCATGGGATCTTTACCAAGATCTCCTTCCCGTTTACTCTGCACAGGACAAGTTTGAATTTACAGCACTGAAAACACTTCTCACTGCCACAGTCCAGGTTGCCTGGATTCTCATAAAGCTTTTTTTCTGTTTGGAACAGAACTGAGATTCAATGGTATCTAGAAATGCATGAAGACAATGAAAAACATTTAGCAAAACTTCTCTCCAAATTGGACACCACCTTGTCTGCCCAGCTTTGATGATAAAATTAGTCCTATTCTAATTGAAGTGAAACAGGACAAGTCAAAGATTTTGCTTAAAATGAAAACAGCAGCTTTTTTTTTTTTTTGAGTGATCTTTACAGTGAAAACCAAATGAATTTTGACCATCTTTACAAACTTGTAACAAAATACACAAACTAAAAAATGTCAAGGTTTTAAAAAAGTCAGCATGCATGTTTTGAAAAGCTATAATGATAATATATAATAACATCTGCAGCTAGGGAAGCTGGAGCCATACTGTTTGATAGGCCCTATCTTATGATATCCAATATTAAGCTAAGTAAAATGATATGACCGGATGGCCTAACTAAATTTAGTAGTTTGGTGAATTGCCACTCTACTAAATTTAGTCAGCCCATAATGGGCATTAGATATCTACAGTCCAAATGATAAAATCTGTCTTGCTTTTTTAGGCTCCCAGCAAATGCACACTATACTATGTTGCACTATTAAGAAATAAGCAAATCTTCAAGGGAAACCAGGGGAAGGGGGGAACCAGGATATTAAGGAACATAGAAGGAATCAGGATGTGCATCTGTGTGCTCAACACTACCCTGGTAGCAGGTGAAGGTGCAGGGATGCTCCCCAGATATGTGATATGAAAGGAGGGGAGGAGGAGGAGGGCTCTGTAGGAGCACTAATCACAGATCACAATATACCAGGTTGGAAGGGACCTCAGGGATCATCTAGTCCAACCCTTTAAGGTATAGAAATACAGCTTAAATGAGATGGCCCAGCACCCTGTCAAGCTGAGCATTAAAACTGTCTAAAGTTGAGGAATCCACCACTTCCCTTGGGAGATTCTCGCCTCTATAAAGCTGCCACTCCAAACGTAACTTTTGTGTTGGAGTCATGGGAAGAGGAACAGTTACAGGTGGGAACTGGGCTCTCTGAGCCTTGCTGCTCTTGCAGAATACATGCTGACTGCATTTTTGTACTACTCCTTGTACGTTTTCCATTCTGGGCTTTGTAATCCTGATGGTAAACAGGGCAGTATATTTCAATGTAGATTTTGTTGCATCTATGAGCCAGCTTTACAGTGATGAAAACTGCTAAGTCACTTTTTGCTAAGCCATATTCAAGGTGTTACTTACACAGGCCCTGCTGTTTAAGGAGGTTTCTGCTTCTCAGTTGTGTGCTGTGACCTCTCTACTGGTGTGAAACCATGTAGGACACTTTTCTTTTTTTCATATGTGAAATCTAATAGGATTAGAACATTTTAAGAATTCTGGTATTAATGAGTAGACAAAAGTAGTAATTGGACATTAACAGGAAACACCATAACATTATTCCTGTGTCCTTAACGAGACTTGCATCCTTATGTCCTCATATAAGAAGCGACTGGATGATGCCCCATGTAAACTCAGTGATACTTCTTGACTACAGACAAGAATTAGCGTCCTTGTCTTCACTTCAGTCTCCAGTACAGCGATCGAGACATAGCCCTGATATTCAGCAGGTTCTGCAGATCTGGCTTTATACCAAAGGTTGAGTATCATGAGTTATAAGTTAGCTTTTATCCCCTCCTTAGAATAGGCAAATTTAAGCTGTCTGAAGTTCTGTATGCATCATGCTCTGCAAGAAGCAGTTTTATTGATCATAGTTGGGTGAACATGTTCAACAGCCAGAGACTCAGAACAGCATTTTAAAAAGATAATGTATTTCAAAATAATCAGTACAGAGACTCTCCATTTCCTTAATCCTTTACATAAAAAAGAGCAAATAGCTCCCTGGAAAAATACTTTGTGCTTTTGGCAGGGTGTGGGGTAGTTTCTAAAATAGTAGCCAAGATGTAGGCATAAAAATAAGAACATTCTAGCTATTATCTGTATGTAGTCCATCTGTGGAGAGTGTTTTGGAAAGAAGAGAAAGGAAAGGGATAAAGTTTCAAAATTCAGAGCATTTTGTTCACTTGTGACAGTCAAATTTTCACTCGGACTTTACCCTCTTGCAAGATTTTAAAATCTTACTTCCCAATAAATGGGTATGGGAAATGTGGTCACCCTATCCAAGTCCCCTCCTCATAACTTTAGTAAAGGTTGACCACTTTGACCCTGGTTGCATTGGGAGGTTGTTTAGGTCTCAAACAGACGGGGCTATCACAGGTAATACAAAGCGCGGCCCTTCCAGTGCCCCCACCAAGGCACCAGCACACCCCCGCCTCAGAGGCTGTCACAGGGGAAACCTATCAGACACCAGAGAATCCAACCACAGTATCTAAACACATCAGGAAACAGGATGTCCTAGTTCTGCTGCTCACACAGTAACTTGTTTTTCTTTTTATAATTATGTCTTAATCATTCTTTATGCTGAAATAATCATAACATATTTACAACCAGGCTCTATTTTAATTTTTGTCTTCAGATCACTTTCTGTGTGGCCTCATACTGCCATTTCCAGCCCAAGTGACACCCTTCCTATCACAGCCAATTTGGATTTCTTTTCTCAGACACAAGTTTGCAAGATATTTTTGTCAAATGATTTACTCAAGTTCAGATATTACAAATAGAGCTGATGGTGTAAAGAGGCAGAGCAGCAACTCTGGATCTGACCCAACTCCTACTGGGTTTCTCGTTGCTGCATTTTGTAATTGTAACAAAACCTCATTTGTGGAGCATGGCTTCATAACCCAGCAGATATGATGCTTGCCTGCTCACTCCAGTTGTCATGCTCAGTTTTAGGACAGATGAACACTTACTAGCCAGTAACCACTAGCATCATCTCCCGAACATCATTAGCTTTTTTGTGTGTTGTGACTGTTGTTGCTTTTTCTTTTCTGATATGACTTTTCTCCCATCTGCTGTGGTTTTTCCAAACTACTTGTAAATATTTGGAAAAATGAATTAGTTTCACATTGCTCTTAAGACAAGTTTCATCTAGACTTGCTCATTTACATACATTCATGTTTTACAAGTTTCCCCCCCTTGCCTTTTAATCAAACACCTGTTTTCACAAGGCCTTCACTTCTTCCTAATCATCACTTATTATTTTTGTTAAAGACTGATTTATTTTTTTTATTAAAAAAAATCCCACGGTTCTATTGCTCAACCATTTTAAAATTATAATTAACCTCCTCTCCTTCCTCATTTGCTAATGGATCTATTTTCTCTCCAGTATTTCCTTTTCCCCTGATACCCTCATAAAGTCTCTCTTGTTTCTCTTATCCCCTTTGGCTACCTTTAACTCATTCTGCCTTAAGCTGGGGAAAGGGAGACCTTCACAACACAGCACTTGGAACTTCCACACCATTTTATACTTTCAAAGTCTTTTGCAGACGTCAACTCATTGACTTTCATAACATGCCAGTGAGGTAGAGAAGTATTATTAACAGCTTTATTTTGATGAGGAAAGTGAAGGCAAGTTCTGAATAAATTGATGCTGACTGCAGATGGGCTGCTGCAAGGGCCAAAAATCCCATCCGTATGCTCAGGCAAGTAGACAACTAAGCCTGCAAGTGGGCACAACATCAGCAGCAGCAAAGTCAGAAAGCTGAGCTCAGGGAAGGGAATGCAAAATCTTTTTCAGCTGCCTTTATTTCAGCTTATTTCTAAGGTGAAGACTCCACAGAGGTTACGCATCTAGGTTTCTGTTCAGTTCTGCTGGTCAGATGTTCCTACACGATATTAATACATCTGGCTAAAAACACTGGGGGAGAAAGCAGTGCAATTGTTTGTCTAGAGGATATTTTTAAAAACCTGTTGCTTCTTTATACGTGTGCCTGATAAACATCTTTACTCTCTGATAGCCATTACTCTTAGAAAAACAGTTCCAAAACCATATGCTCAAGGTGCTCGAACTAAGATTTAACTACCCACATTTAGACAGGGGTAGATCAAGGCTGTATATTCTCAGACAAATATGCCAGCCTCGGCTTCCTGCAATTGCCTTTAGTTTTATTACACCCACACAGCGCTATTTGGGATCCTCAGTGTTTCTTAGCTTGTGGTCCATGGACCACTGGTGACCTACAAGCCATCAGGAACTGGTGGATAAAACAACTGCACATTTTCCAAGGAAGACCGAAAGCCTAAGTCATAGAACCATGTTCCAGTGAGCAAACAAAGAGAAGGGGGTGAAATCAAATGAACAAATGAACAATCAAAGCCTGTCATAATTTTTAGTTGGTTTGCAAATGAAAAGTGTTGTGGTTAGATACGCAACACATCCTGGGAATATTTTTTTCATGACCATAAATAGTGGTTAAACACTGGTTTATGTGTCTGGAAATCTAAAAAGTTAAATGATTTTCATGAGACACTTTTTCTAAGCTGGTGTCAGCAACATCTTCATCACTCTTGCTTGAACTGTGATGCATCGCCACACTGCTCCCTAGCATGGAAGGCCTAGAGCTTATTGTAATCCTGCCCCTTATGCTAGGTGACCAAGGGGATCCTCGCTGATCCCTCTGAGGAGTCCTCTCCCCTTGCCCTATTCTCTGCCCTACCCTCCATGCTCACCATGCCTCTCTCCCACAGGCGCAGGCAGGACATCCTCCCCTACAGCCAGGGGCTTCCCGAGAGCAAGCAAAAGCTGGTGCCATGCTGCAATTTATGGGGCTGGCAGCCAGATGAGGTACAAAGCTGCGATTTTCCTCTCTCCTAGGGGACTCCCAGGAGTGGAAAGTGAGAGGTGATGGTCTAGTTTCTCTACCTCCTCTGGCGCCTTTTCCAGAAAGGGGTCCAAGTTAGTTCCTGGATTTTCATTTGTGTGTGTGTATGGAGGAGAAAGTAGGGGAAGCATCCAGCCCCTAAAACCAACTTGGTTAAGTTCTGCTGAGCAAGAGCAGCTCAGCACACAGCCTGCTTAGCACTCACAAACTGTGCTGGCCAAGTATCCAATTCACATGTTTATGGAGGTTTCTTTCTAAAGGCTGAAAGCCGCATCTGTGCTTCCAGTTCAAGTTCTCTCACAAATTTGAACAAAAACCTTGTAAAGTTCAGCATCTTCCAAATTGCCCCATATAAGTCACTACTGAAACCATATCCAAATGGCTCCCCCCCGCCATACCTTCCACAGAAATGACCTAAACTTTGTCAGGTTCACATGTCCCTAGAGATGATCTCATTTCACTGCTTCAAAAGAGCTTTGGTCTGCACAGCCTGTAGCAGCAAATTTACACTTCAAAAAGCAGACAGCTTTTTCCACATCTTATTCACTTAATGGGTGAGAATGTAAAATTAGTTCCGTTGCTGATGAGGACCTTGAGCCAAATGAAAAGTGTTCATTTGTCAGCACAGACTTACAGCCTGAAACATGATTATATAGCTAATCCAATAATGGGTTTTGATGCCGAGCATTTATTTATATACAGTGTGTCTTGTTATCTGTTGATAATCAGGCTCTACAATTTACTCTCTTTTGTGTCATTAGACATAGCAACATCTTCCAGACATATTACATTTGCGTGTCAACATATAAACACACACAAAACCTTTCTGACCAAAATATTCTTTGCCTATTTGCCTTGAAACAGTGTTTGAATTTGAGCTTTTTGTAGTTTAAAATATTAGTAGTAAATTAATCATTTTAGACTGAGAACCTCTCTGTGGCTTAGAAGTCTTAATAGATTAAAATTTGAAACATAAATTTTGTTTCCTTATCTATAACATCATTTGAACTGATTTATTCTTTTTTTTTGCCTGATGTGAATGCCAATATCTAATTATCTCAGGTATAAATCTGTATACATTAAATGGTCCCTGTCCTAAAGTATTCCATGTTCTAACATCAGACAGTATCTTAGACTTTGCGAACTATGCAAACACCACTATTTGATGGCTGAATAGATTCATCTTTTATAGAACAGAAAGTAAATGTAACTTGTTAATGTTAATATCAGGCATAGTTCCAACATCGAGGGCATTAAAATCAAACAGAAAACCAGAAAGTTGCTTGCTTTTTTTATTTTTCCCTCAACTTTTTCACTAATTTCTGTTGCTACCTAATACTCCTGCAGTTGTGTGGATGATTGTAAATATATAATACTGAATTACCGGGACAGTTTACTCCTCATTTAAATATAGAATACATAAAATTAAAATATTTAAAATGAGAAGGCATTTTAATAGCTATTCTATAGTATGATACATTGTAACTTTCATCAGATCTTTAAATAACTAACTAACTAAATAAAAAAGTCTATGGGAAAGTAAAATCACTCCAGTATTAAACTGGAAGCTAACTGCAAATGTGAGGCACACCTGCAAACTCTGTGAGCAATCCTGCAACACTATACGAGGCAATTTCTGTGCTAAAGGAGAGTTCTGCCTGCAGAAACACCCAGGAACCCCCCTGAAGGTTGAATGAAGTCTCCTTTAAATTTGGCAGTTAGGAGCCTTTTGGAAGTAAAGCTATTAAGTAAAATTTACCTCAAAGGATACTGCAAATCAAGGGCACAGGTGAGACACAAATGACGTACGAGCCAAACACAAGCTTTGCCACTGCCTCTCCTACGAGTAGGATCAGGCCTCCCTGTGTGCTTTTGTTTAGCTGAAATTTGCTCTACAATAAATACTTATATATTGCTGCAACATGATGTTTTATTGGGCTGCACTGGTTTACTAAAAACAGCAGGCTGGTAATAGCAGTGCTTGTGGTTTGGCCTGTAATTCATTTGTGCATGGTAATGCACAGGGAGAGATATGATACAAGATAATAAGGCAAATTTAAAAAATGACTAAAGTCAGTACTTGATATTAGGACCATGTTCAGACAGGCTGATTCTTTGGGTATTTTTATTTTTTGTTTTACCTCGGCAAGGTAATTCATTAGGTATTCACTTGGGTAAAGAATAAATGAATCCAGCATACATTACATCCTTACTTTAGTCGCAGAAACAAATCTTTCCTGTACCCGCCACTGTAATCTTCAGAGTTTTCGTTATATAAAATACCTCAAGAAAAATGCACCTCAGTAAGATTTACACTTTATTACTCTAATGATTCTACAAACACTGCCACAATGTGATGAAAGGCAAAGCAGTCCTGATCTGATTGAGAGCTAATAAAAATCAGTACTGAAAACTGAAAATAGCACCCTTATCATCTTTCTTTCATTTAGACCTGATTACTAGGGGATTATAATGCAATCACAGCTATGTGTGAGAGGTAGCTATGGGAACCAGTTTTAACTGTTTATCTAGCCAAAGATCTTAATTTAAGTTTGAACACTCTGATTCATTTATATGTAAGACACCAAGGAGACAAAATGCAGAAGAAACAGATGCTCACTTGTTCTTTCCATTTAACTTCATAAGCTACCAGCCAATTTGTCTTTCAGGGACAAAATTAATTTCTGATGACAATGTGAGCAAGTAATAAACTAGAAGTTCCTGTCCTGGGAAACTTGTTAAGGCCATGTAATGTTCTGGAGTTATTTAGAAAAAAACAATTTGCTCATAGACTTGCAGGGACATCTGTAACAGAGTTTTCTTTGTCCCTCTGCTGTTCCTCATTTCTGTGGGCTTTATGACACCTTTTCCAGAGGTTGATTTGAAAGAGTTCAAAAGGAAACATATTGCCCATTATTTCTTTCCTGTGGGGTATTTTTTTTTAAGACTGCTTTTTTTCCCCCTTCATATTCACAAATCATGCAGACCTCAACCCACTTGCTTTGCCACTTCCACACAGCCAGAGAAAGTAACCACTAGCCAGGAGGCCTAACAAAAAGAATCAAAAAATCATCTGAGGTAAACAGTTTGTCAGAAATTTTGAGGCAAGCACACACCTGAAAACATCTGACAGAGCACTGCAAAAAAATGGCGCGTATTTAGATGGAAGGAGCTTTTCCCATTAATGCTGGTAACTCTGTTAAGCTACCATCATTAGCAGGGGAAAAAACGCCAAAATGAGGGGGGAAGGGAGAAAAAGAGAGCAAGAAATCCACCCTAAGAGCCTGCATTTTCAGTACAGGCTCTGTGTACATGCTCCTGCATCAGCCACTTAATCAAAATTTTCTCTATCTTTCATTACCCTTGCTGGTGCTATTTCCCCATTTTGGTATTTATTTCCCATCTACAGCTCTTTACTCTGGTAACATTTTTCTATCATTTGGCTCATTCATTGGGGTTTTATCCCCACCTGGAAGTTCTTCCACATCTGAGGTTTCCTCTTAGGTAAATTCCTACAGTGTAATTCTGTCCATTAGCACATTTAAAATCATTCAGTCTGCTGTGCTTAACATTCGTTTACAGCTTATGTGCTTCACATGAATGTTCCTTTTCCAGCAGTTCTTTTGAAGAAAGTTTAAAGTAAGTTGCAAAATGCTTCTTTTTCATCTAAACAGGGAAATGAATTTAAGAAAGGAAGAGAAGAGCCTGAAGGTTTAGCTCTTTCAAATCTTAAACAGAATTCAAAACACTGTTGGAACACATCTGTCAGGGAAAGCACGAGAGCACCTGCATTTTAAGAGTGAACTCCTTCCTTGATAATAGCTTGTACAAACAGCACCTTTAAACCACATCAATCGCACTTTCCACCCATCCAGTTATTACTTCCCTTGGCACTGAAGTGCAACTACCGCCAGACTGAAGCTTCTCAGCGATGTGCAGCCCACTGTACAGCACCACGGCTCCCAACCAGGCCGGCATGATTAAAAGTATTCAGCTGAAATTATAAAACAAGGGGAATTTTAAACAGGTAGTTCAAACTGGAGCTCAGCCTGGATACTGCACGGAGCAACACTAACTCTTGATTTGAAGGCCAGGTAGTTTCAAGTATAAATGATAGGATGAAGTCTGGAGAAGAAAAGCTAAGAATTTAATGAAAATTATAAACTTTACCATAGTACTGTTTCTATTTATGTAGTAGAACCTCACCAGCACACCACCTGAGTGCACAGTACATGGCCTGGCTCTGTACCTGAAGGGAAGGGTACACCATGGCTCAGCTGTTTCCTACTGCTCTCCTTCACCTTCAGTTAGTTCTCAATGATCAAATTAGTGCTTTGAGATCTGTTCACCCAAGTGTGGTGGCCTGGCCACTAGCTGAGCAAGGGTAAGGATGGCACTGGCAATGACTGCTGCAAACTTCCTATCCATGGGTCTCACGGAAGATTTTCATTGCTTTAATGCTGATTTGGTTTCATACCATCCTTGCCACACAGCTTTGAATGCTTGTGTGCAA
Source organism: Todus mexicanus (assembly GCA_013389965.1). Lineage (NCBI taxonomy): Eukaryota > Metazoa > Chordata > Aves > Coraciiformes > Todidae > Todus > Todus mexicanus. The sequence continues at coordinate 15,788 of WEIS01070839.1, forward strand.
AGGCAGGATGTGTATCAAGGCCATACAGATGAAAACAGAGCATTAATTCATGTTTCAAGAACACAAAGTAAGGAAAGTTCACACACTTTAGAAAAAACCCACAACATTTTGCAAATTAAATTAGTGCTTGGGAGAGAGGAGACGAGCCAGTGCTTCAACATCCTCTTGCACAAGAAAGTGGGAGCTGCAGCAGGGACATGTGGGCAGTGTTACCCTAAGAGGGGGCTGGTGGAATTTACCACCCGAGAAACTCCACAGGTTTTGGACACATTCATTGCTGAGGCAAGTCTAATAAAAAGAATGTAAGAATATAAATGAAAGACTCTGTCAGGAAGGTTTGGGCAGGGGACATTTGACTGGTTATTTGCGGAGCTCTGTGACAAGTCTGAAAATCCATGTTGGCCTGCTGGGAAGCACGACTGTCACCTTGGGAAAAAAGAAAACGGCTTTCTGGGCTGCAGGTATAGGAGAGAGGTGGCTGGGGTAGAGCTATGGTTTATATAATATTAATCTTCCTCAAAGCAAAATGTTAATTATCATGCAATTAAGGTGGAAAGTATCCTTACTTAGATTAAAAAAAAATCCTAAGCCAATAATGCAGCTTAGTCTTAAAGTACAAATATTGGGAAAATGGAGCATTTCAGCCCATTCAACCAGTCACTCAGAGCCCCTGGCAAACTGGCTCAAAGAGCAGTTAAGGTGGGGGTGTGAAGAGATGGGCTGGGGCAATTTTTGGAAACCAGTTCCACAGAATCACAGCTGGTACTTTGCTTCCTGTGAAAGACTGAGACCTGACTCAACACCACAGTGCAAAATTTCTTCGATACAGCATTTTAAAATTTGCAGTAGTCTAATAATTTACTTTTAAAAACTTGCAGATCAGGAAGTCATTAGTAGAACAATGAAAAACTTGGCATCTAAATAAGTCTATAATGTATTTCCAAAACCAAACAGATCTTCCACAAAACTCAATATAGTATAATATATTACACATTTCTATGAAGAAAGTCTTATATAACCTGTCTCCGTTTCCATGAAGCTGTAAATTTGGGGGTTGGATATCTGAAATGCAATCTTGATTAAGTTAGGAAGTGGGAATACCACAGCTGGGCTGGAGTCAGGTGAGTCTGAGAAAAGAGAAAGAATCCCCAGACCTCTCTAAAGAGCCCTCAACAAAAAATGATGTAAACCATTGCCTTTACAGTATTGAGCACGCAAGACGAGAGGACGACAAACTTACTTAGGGCTACTCATGTTGGAGCAGGATGCCTGCGCCCTGCCCTAGTTTAGCATTTTACAGATTGCAACCACAATATTCCTGCTACAACAGAAGTGACATGAGCTCACTCAGCAGTACATTAGGGTGCAAATTGACAACAAACAAGGAAATATTTCTTGTAACTTCAAAAATCAGTGCAAAAAGCATACATGAGCTATATGAGAGCCATGTCACTAATGCCTCAGTCTTCAGCGAGATAATCCCAGTCTGGGTCACCTCGGATCTCAGAGGGAGTCCATTTCTGGAAGACTAACAAGTCAGAAGATGCACATCCTTTCTGCAATGCCTCAGTAAAAACCACATCTTTGTTTCATGGTGCATAAAGGCTGTGAAATCCATGAGGCTTGGAAGTCTCAAGGGCTACAAAATAAATCTACTCCTATGCAGTGCTAATACAGGAAATTCCAGTGCAAGGAAATGCAGCCTCTGTCCAACATACCACAACCAGCAGAAGAATGTGGCTTCAGAGAAAAAGACTTTTAACTGGTTTCTAGTAGGAACATCCATAAGTCAACTCAGCCTTACACCAACAAGCCTATTGATCTATTCAGTCATGGATGTATTTCTGCTGTCCTTGCCATGACAGCAGCAGAGCCATAGTGGACAGCCTGCTGGGTGTCCTGTGTGGGCAGGCCACCCTTCACCTGCAAGACTAGGCACACGTGAAACATGAAAAGGGTGAATTTCTTTTCCTGATGAGCTTGTGGGGATGCAGGCAGTACTGTGAAAGTGTCTTCCTTTGAGAGAAATTATTAAAAACTACCCTGAGGCTACTCACCTCTCCCCCTCCTTGTGAAGTCAGTAAAATCCATCAATACCAAATGGTATCAACTTAGCTAAGCAGCAAATATAAATTGAAGCTTAACATACATCATGAAAAATGATATTTGGCGTCTCCTGCAGCTGGCAAGACTAACAGCACATATGATATTGTCCATATCTGTCTAATAAGAACCTGACCACTGAGATCTGAGACTCCAAACCATGCAAACCATACATGGCCTTCAGAGATAACTATGCTGGAAATGTCAGGGAGAAAAAAAGAAAATATGAGAATTGGACCCCGAACATGGAAAAGCTCCAATAATAGCACCTTACAACCTGCCACTCTCATCTTACCTCTGATAAACATGTGGCAACAGAAAGGAAAAGATGCAAAACTTGGGCTGAAAACCCTTCTGAAAGGGTCTGAACACAGCAGTGCTGTGCCCAGGGACATGACAAGGGTGGTGGCAGAGCGTGCAGTGGGGTGCAGGTCACAGGGTCCTCCTCTTCCTTCCCTTCCAGCTCTACCTGCCTCTGTGGCACGGGACAGGCCCAGCATAGACACATCTTCTGCTTTGAATTTCTGAGCAGCACTGTCCCTTACAGCGATGTAAGTACTCAGCTGTAGTAAGAACTCAGCTGTAGTAAGTGTAGTTTTTTAGGTTTAACTATATTATAAATGTTAGCCAGTAATCACAAAAGCAAAATCTCCGCTGTTTTAAAGAAGGGCTCTCCCCATCACCCAGGTGAAAGCTAGCAACCTAAGAATGACTGTTACTGACACATGAAAGCTTGGTTGTTCCAGCTAGATGAAAGGCATCAAACCTGAGACGAATATCTTGTTAACCCTCATGGGGAATCTTGTAAAGCCATCTCCCATCCTGTAACTGTTCTGTGGTTAAATAGTAGCTTCAGTTCTCTGATGTTGCAATCCAGCACCTTTCACAATCATTAAATTCCCTCTAAATTAATTCTAAGAAAAAAAAAATGCATTCTGCTCAGAGTTATTTCTATTGCCCAGTTATTCTGTATGAATCTGATAACTAGTTTCCTGCTACAGAGATTACATCTTGAATACTTAATGCCAATTTGGAAATTTTTTAGACAAAACAAAAATATATCTAAAATACAACACATATAATTTAGCTAAGTGTAGAACATTAATGCAGAGCATGATTGGAAAAACAACAAGTAAATTGGAGGAGAGCAGATTCAGTGGATATCTCTCAGGGTTGGTACATGCTGTAACTGGTCATTCAGGCATTTCTGGTTCTGAAAGTACATTTTTCTTAACATAAAAATCTCAGAGTTCAACAATTAAAAAAAAAAAGTTGGAATGAAGGATAGAGTGCAGCCAAAGGATAGTCTTTAACAATCATTTCAAAATGAAATATGCTTACATATTAGATAAATGTTGGCTTCCAGGGAAGCTTTACGACACTTTAATTCCATCCTGGACTGGGATAGATGGAAATGTTTTGAATTTCCATAAGTGTCCAGAGCTCTCTGCTAAGCTAACAAACTGATACTTCTATTCATATAATAGAAACTATTTTTTCCCTGAAGTAACTCACCAGGCTCTCATTGGCGACTTTTCTTTCTTTTTTTTCCTTTTGAGCTGCAGTACAATTTCATTAATAGGACTATACAATAATTGTTCTTATATTCTCACAGCTGCTAATAACTCAACTGCTCTGTTTTTTGCCACATATATTCCAGGATCTACTTTTGGTTTTTTAGATGTCAGAGGGGTTTTTCCCCTCTCATTACTTAAAACTCAGCAAAGCTAGTGGGTCGCATATAGGTAGGACATCTTCTCATTAGCCGCTCTCACTCCTTCCTCCTTCTCGTACCACATTTAAGTTCTTTAGAAGTTTTTCTTATCCTTCATAGCCAAACCAGCACTGGCTGGTCCCTTACCCATTACACACACCACACACACACATGCATACAAATCCTGTAGAACAGACAAATTAAGGCTGACCTTGTCTTTCCCAAGCCAAAGATTTTGTAAGGTGAGCAGGGAGACCCGGTGAGGGGAAGCGCAGGCAAGTCCCTGCAACAGATGAGGAAAACACAACTTTGAATTCAAAAACATGAGTCCCAGCTGAGATTTGCAGGCACCTAAGAAGGGCAGACTGGCACCTGTTCCCGAGATATGCTAGGCATCCCTCCATCTGCATTTTATCCTTGTTCATATACAAATAAAACAAGTAAAAAAATATCTATAACTGGCTGAATCAATCAATGAGTCTTAACAAGAAACAATAGATCAAGAAATGCCTCTTGACACTGTACCTTCGAGCTGGTACGTGCAGCCTGGTTTTTCCTGCTTGCCCCGCTGATGCTGTGGCTGGCTCCAGCTCCTGCAGAGCCTGGCCAGCTGCCACAGCAGCCCTCATGCAGCAGCTGGCAGCGCCCTGTCCTCCCATGCTGTCCCAGAGCTCCTTGGAGATGTGAAAACACAGTAGCAGTGGTTCTTCCAAAGGCAGGACTGCTCAGCCACTGCTTTCATAGGTACAGCAGCAGAAGCTTAACACACAAGTCCCTCTTGAGGAAAGTATGGACGTGGAGTCCTTAGGCTCATGGGTGCAGCCTGCAGTGACCACGGGCACTGGTGATGACAACCTGTTTACCCACACAGACTAGCAGCATTAATTTGCAAGCAACGGACAGAAGCAGGGCTGTCAGCCAACAAGTACTATTTTGTAGACCTGATGCCATATGTCACGTATTAAAGGTCCTACTTCAGCAAAACACATGGTTTAATGCCCAAGGGTGTTCACGCGAAGCCAGTTGCACCTCTCTCGGTGTTCAAGACAGCTACCTGAAGAGCTGCTTAAATGCAGTTTTAGTTATTTTACTGTAACTTTTTCTTTATATTAGCCTTCTTTTCAGTCTCTGTGTTTAAAGTCAAAGGAACTTTCATGAAAAAGCAGAAGATAATTAAAGTAGGATTCGCAGCAAAGAAAGCAGGTACTTTGATTTTATGTGTACTTAAAATTAGGGAGGAACTTGAAGGCCAAGGAAAATGGCCCACAGTGCTAAACAATATTTGTAACTTGTCATTGTGCATGATGTCTTTAAGCAAGTGATGGCTGAACTCTGCCACTGAACCTGAAACCCTGTACAACATTTTTGTCTGGTCTAGCTTCCCATGGCTAGTGTATCTCAACACAGAAGGGAGATCTTATCAAAACAGGAGAGATTAGCAACAGCAAGCAAACCTGCTCAGCAAACATATATGAATCTGGAGAGACACACTCTCCTCACAAAAGCAGAGCCTATAGATACAGGTTAAAACGGGTGAGCTGACTGTTTCGGAAAGATGAAAAAATATTTGGCTTCTGCAGACTGAAAGGTGATTCCACGCTGTAACTACTCATCAGGCAGGGGCATTCACAACCCTTTTAATACAGCTGCCCAAGCAGTAGCCCAGGAAGAGCAGCTTTCACAATTTGGCAGCTGGATGTGGAGATAATTGTGTGGATCTGGGCACTGACCTCTCTGCTAGAACAGATAATGGAACAAAAAAAAGAGGAAGATGCCACAAAGATACTTCATTTCTTTGGGTAATTGTGACTTGCAGTTTGTTATCACACTCAAGTAGAACATCAACGGGTTTGGGGGTTTCAGTGAATCTTTAGGGAAAATTGATAACACCAGCAGTAAGCTATCTCCTATTGCCACTGTGTTGGTTCCTAACACAACTAATAATTCAGATATGATGGGCTCCTTATGATTATATTGGGTCAAGATTCTGTGTGTTTCTGTGAAGATCTGGGGTAACAGAAAATGATTGCAGAAGAAGGTAACAGAGAAGAAGTTGTCCTAGGCCACAGCACTAACCTTTTGTACAACTGAAAACTCACACTACAAATACGATGTTCCCTTTGTATTCCCTTTGCTGCTGAGAATCATGACTACTCTGGCCAGGTGGCCTGTGCAGGAACCTGCTCACATCAGCCCTTGCCTTCTCTCCAGTATCAGGGAGAAGTTCCTCCTTTGAAAGACTGAAGTGGATACCTCATTAGGCCTTGATTATCCTCAAGCAATTGCTTAGATTTCTGTCCTATTACCGATCTGCCTTTTTAGCAGAGGTCATGAAATGGGCAGTGGCTGTCTTGTCTTCGTTATAATGCATCATTTGAAACTTTTCAATTAAGCTTCAGATCAGGCCATAGTACTGAGACCGCTTTAACGAGAGTGAGTAATGACCTTGTGCTGCACGTGGTTTCTGGCACACCATCAGTTTTAATTCTTCTTGATCTTCCTGTAACCCTTTGATACTTTGGATCAAGGGTTCTCTTGAAATGCTTTAAGCACATCGTAGGACTTTCAGGGACTATTTTGACATGGTTTCTATCCTACTTGTCTCAGCATAGCCAGACTGTCACCTGTAAGTTTTCCACATAAATTCAAATTGCCAAAGATTAAAAGGGAGCTGAAAATCTGGCCTGTGTGCAGAACTGGGGAAATCTGGTGTGGGTCCCCAGAGTGAGTGAACCTAAGGAGGATTCTGCTATGAGAGCAAGGTAACCCCTTTGATGTGCCATGCCCAAGTACAGCAATTCTATAATTAGAATAGAAAGCTACGTTCTGCTAGAGTAGTGAATTTACTAAGAACTACTGAGAGACTTCCAGAAATTTACACTTCCCAGTTAATACTCATCTTCACATTATATACAGGTCAAACTAAAACTCGGTAGTTTAAAACACAGTGTAGACCCTCATCCAGTTAAGCCAGTGATAGAAATCACATTGACATCAGCAGGGTAAACATCTCGCCTTTAAATTAAGGGTTATTTGGACCCAGATCCAACCTCAAGCCCTGTAGCTGGAAGCAATTTTTAAACAGGCTGTGTGTGGATGAAGCAGATCAACCTCGGTATCACCCTGATCAACCCTGTCTCACAGGGCACGTCCTGGGCTGTTACCCATGAGCAGGTGATTTACATCAGAGCAGGTACAAAGAACAGAGCAAAGCAACAAGATGTTAAACAATTCCCCTTCTGCTATCGCTTAGATATTGTCACCCTTAAAAACAATGGACTGAGCTACTTAAAAGTAATAACTCTCTGTACCTTTTTTAAATTATTATTCTTGACGCTCTACTCACATGCAGCACCAGGGGGGCTTACCTGGAAGGGTAGCAGAGAAATCCATGTGTTTTATTGCAGTTGGATGGCACTACTAGGGAACTGAAAAAGCTTTCCAACTTGCTATCAATCACTTGATATATGCAGGAGGTGATCTTTATTGATATGCCTCTAGTCACCCACTGAAATGGTTTGTCTTTCATTATACCCTTTATAGGAGGCCTTTTTCACTGCACTTGCCTGGTGGCTTCTGCAGACCTGGTAAGAGTGAAAAAAGCTCATTTCCCAAACCAATCTCATTGGATTAAATATGCATTTTTCCTGGGATGTAGCAGGCAGAAAACACACTCATCTGACACCTTCTTGGCTGCAAGGAGAGCAGATCTGTGGTACCATTAGTGTCCTACAATAGCAGGCACAGAAAAGAGGTGAAGAAAGCCAATGGATTTCACTCTAGACAAAATTATCATCACTACCTCAGGACTGACTTTCATTAACTCAGCAGTGTCACACCCACTAGCATGAAAAAAGGCAGGGGTCGTTTACCACAACCCTATTTACTGTGCACTGGAAACACCTTCCAGCTCCTGTGAGTCTTTACAAAGCTGCAAAGAGCAAATCACAGCAGTGTGTTGTATCCCCATCGCAGGTCCTCTAGGCAGCAATTATAAAACAGAGTTGTGTTATCGCCACATTTCAAAGTCTGAGTACAGCCACGCTGACGTGTGGCTCTAAACCCAGCAGAGCTTGATCTGTTACACACATAAAGGGGTCTGTATGTCAAATAAGTCTGGCCTAATCATGGGACAGAAACCACAAACTCCCAAATTTGAAGCCCAGGTTTCTTCAGCTATTTGACCAACACTTCAGAGCACATCCATACTTCTTAAATTTTACACTTTAATAGGAATACATAGCAATGCTCCTTTCAGAGGTGTTGCATTGATTAATAAGCTTGTCACCAAGGATGGAAATTGCTACATAAGTGTTAAGTGCTGTTAACTAACAAAAGAGAATTCCTTACATTCTGGTGGAATCCACAGAACTTCAACAAAAATTATTAGTTTCATTTGCATATATACTCTATCTGACAACAGTGATCAAGCTGGTGAAAGTAATTTCAAATGTTTTTTATGCTCCATGACTGCAGAAAAAATTAGAGTGAAAATTCTGGCACACAAGGCAGAATTGTGCCTGCTAAAACCCCTTTAATTTCTGAAATATATAGAGAGCACAAACAAATATTTGTCTCGTCAAATTTGCACACGCCTCAGTGATGTTTAGCTTAATAACTGTGCAAAGAAGGAACAGTATTGATGAAGTTAAAAGTACAGAACAACATTCTGCAGGAAAACTGCTAATGCTTTCCGGTTCAGCCACATGTCCTTGTTAAGAGCCCAAGCTCCTTGGCAAACTAAAGAACATCTGTTTTAGGCTCTTCTAGCTCAGTTTTTCTGTGATTCACCTTTGATGCCACATCACCAATGTGAAACACTATGGACCACCTGAGAGTTTCCTGACACAGGGCTACGGACACTTCTTTTGCATTCTCAAAAGTCGAACTATGTTTTTTCTTAAATAAAACAACTTGATGAATCTCTGTATTTCTAGACTGTATGATCATTTTTGTGAAGACTTCCTGCAGCAGAGTTGGGGATTAGAAACTAGGTTCTCAAAATGGCAAAATGGCAAGCTGCAAGAGACTCAAGAACACAGGATGCTTCTCTGACACTGGCCTGCTCTGTGAAGTAAGTAATTTTACCCCTAGATCTTTGCCTTTTCATTTTTCTGGGCCAAGGCTGTCTATTTATGTTGATGCTGCATCTCCCATCACAGTGGGGCTAGGATGGCTCTGTGTGCTGCTGGAGTAAGGCTTTCTTTTTGTCTCTTTTTTCTAACCAACCATTCGGAGATGGAGAGAGATTTATATCTCTTTCCATTACATTGCTATGGAAAGAAAAATAAAATAAAATAAAACCCACAAACAACCAATAGGCGTAATTTCCTGACATATGCATACATGCTCGTTTCACCAAGGGGTTTGCTGTGCGTCTATCATGAATTGCTGAAAACATAAGGTAGCTGTGAAGCAATGTTGTTGGGCTTACCAAGAACCACCAGCTCTTTGCCTTTAACAGAAGATCCGTAGCCTAAAGAGGCAGCTTTAAGAGCTCTCCTGACTCAGTTGCAATCAAGATACCATCTACTTAAATAAGCATTTGTACTCCCAGTGATTTTAGGAGATGAATTACTGATCTTATTACCATAGCAAATACCCTTGAGGCAATGCACAGGCCAACAGAATATTGCTTTCTACTGGTACAGTACCCATTTCCAGGAGAACCCTAGGAGTATTTCTAGCCATATGGTAATAATAAAAGATTTTCTTCGTCTGTATTTGCCAGAAAGTCCCATTTGCAGAAGTGGCTTTTAAATCTTTGACACTGTTCATGGGAAACAGCTTGTCAGCTATGAAAATATTCCTACTAGCTCCTGTATGTCAGACTTACCGGTGGGGTAAAAAGATTTGCAGGTGGCAAAACTCAGTACCAAGCAGATAAAGTTTTCAATTCGCACAATGACTGGCAAAGTAACATTACCTGGATAGGCGAAAATGGTTCTTGCCCGCCAGCAGTGGTGCAGCCTGCAGTGCCCTTTGAGGACAGTCCCCTTTCCCTGCATCACTCTGCATCCAGAGGGACAGTGGGAGCCAGAGAAGGGCAAGGAGTGGCAGTGTGTGGGAGGCCTCCAGCTCAAGCACACACCATTTATTTATCATGGAACCATCATCTGGTCAACAGGAAGAATTGCCTCTGGGGCTCCATTCTCTTTGGGAATAACAAAAAGGTGAAGCTGGTTAAGGTCAGTGCACAGGAGGCCCTATTGAAGGTAGGAGCAGGTTGGCCGTGAATTACTGAGCATCATCTGGTATCACAGATAAGCAGAATGGGTAAGCGACTAGGCAGGATCTACAATAAGGGATGGATTTAATTAACAACTGCACAGAGGGAGCAGACTGTAGCATTTTGGCATGAGGATATCCCACATCTGACAGCTCCTTAAAGAGACAGGGAGCACCCTACTATAAAAAAGTATATTACTCCTCAATGTATTTTAAAAATTGCCCAAGAAGCAAGAATACATTGTATTACCCATTCTCTCCAGAGCTGCCTGGTTACACCAGCACTGAAAAGCGCAGGCTCTCTGCAGATATTCTGCACCAGAGCCTATTTAAAAATATTGGTCCAAACTTGGTTCCAAAAGTACAACTTTGCTGAAGTCAGGAGGTTGTGCAGATGTAACTAAAGGCAGATGTTGATCCATATTAACTAAACTATTAAATACATCAATCTTACCCAGCCATCTGACACCTTGTCCTGTTTCCCAATATTTTGTTTCCAAAAAGTGTATCTGAATTCAACCAGCTGATAACTTGCAAGCTTCTGGCTAACCCCTTTCGTGTAATTTCTTGCTTCAGGGTTTGTTTTTTTTTTCTCTCTCTCTTTCTTAAAGTTTTTACTTTAGTGTTAAGTGAATACTTTAATTATTTTGAAAGTTAAAGATAATCATCTTTGCACAGTTCTAGCTGTTCCTCTCTTCAGTCAGTAAAAACAACAACAACAAAATGCCCAAGGAAAGAAGCTGAAACAAACCAGAGTTCAAGTGTCCTTTCTTTTCATATGTGTCAGCAAAACAATTAATGAATTCACCAGCTCCTTAGCTCATGGGTCTGCATTTAAAGAGCAGACAAGTGACTTCAATGATCCCAGCCTCAGTCCCGGCAAATGCTTAACCACATCCCACAGATCAGCGGAGATGGACTCTCCTCCCAAGGAGCCAAGCAGGAAACACACAACTGTAAAATGAGCATACATGGAAAATAGAAAAGTACATCCCTGAACACACCTGCCTGAGTAAATAACCTCTGTTCTTTATTCACCTGAATCAAGTATTGTCCAGTCATTGAAAACAATCGGTGAGGGGGAAAAATATTTATTAATCAATCTACAAGAAAAAGGGTCCACAGAGTTCATTGCTTCCCTGCGGGTAACACAACTGATTTGCTGTGTTATTATACCAGCTTTGAGATCATACAATACAACTCACTCTGGGCCTTTTCACTGATGACAAGCAAGACCCACCACTGTATCTTTGCCCTTTTCTAAACATCCGTTTACTAGAGCCCATCCTGTAGGAGTAGATTGCTTTTTCTGAATCATATTTAAAAATCAGTGCTGTAAATTGTACTCTTAAAAAGAAAAGCCATAGCAAAGGTGTGATCTGTGTGCATAAGAATTTTTTGAATGAATAGTGCCCTTAATACTTAGTTTTGTCTAATGAAGTAAGGCATGAATGTGAAAGGATTACTATTCCTGTAATGTTCAATTCACATACACAAAGTGTAATTCATGGAACCTGGCTTCAATTTTTTTTCATATAAATAATTAATGCTGCATTTAAAGCATGTTAAAATGTTTTATTTCTTAATCAGCTAATTTGACTGAGAAACAAAGATGCCTTTATTTTCATTTTCCTTGAGTAGAGTTACTGTAGTAAAAGGTCCCCTCTAGCTCTGGCCTTTACTCTCAAGTTTGCTGCTGCCAATTAGCTTTCTAAAGTCACTATTTTACAAAATGCTTCTCACTTTTTAAAAAATGTAATTGAATGTCTGTACATCACAGAGTTTCTTGTGTTCAGACACGGGGTGTTAAACATTCTTTGGGTTGACTTGGGTCAGCTTTAAAAAATCTCAGACACTGAAACTTGAGAAGCAGTCGTGTGCTATAGTGTTTTCTCCACATCCTGTTAAGTATTAAGTGGTTATTTAAAATAGAGTTGTTATACTCAGCAACTGACTTAAAGTGCTCGATATAGTTTACAAGACGATTAATTAAATGAAAGCATTGCATGTGATGCACATGTATTTCCATAATCATTCACATTGGCCTATAGTTGCCCTTTAATTTTCATACTAATTAAAGTAACACATTGAACTGCAAATTGTAAATGGCTGCATTTCTCAGTAGATGTTAACACTGATGTAAGCTGAATGGCAAATAAAAAACCTCAAGAATTAAGCAGTGTTTTTTGACTCTGATCCATTCAAGTTTCCCTACCCATTCCATTACTGGATCATGTCCATATTTTAACAAGACTGCATTTTTAGTGTGTTTTCAGCCCCGTATTTTTCTGAGGTACAATGTGCTTATTTTTTGGTATTGTGGTCTCTGGTTAGTCGGTTTCCATCTGATACAATAGAGCAGTTATACAGCATTCGCAGTTACAGATTAGGTTTTTTGAGCAGTGGTAGGACTGAGGTTTGTAATCTGATGGGCAGAAAGACAGAAAACCTAAATGTGCAGCTATTCCACCAGTAGTTTTACCTCTTAATTACATCTGACCCATTATCCTCCTTGATTCTTGTTCAAATCTTGACACGGCTGACTTGGAACCTGAAATGCAAACCAGAGGGCTGCACTTTCAGGTCGAATCATGGAAGGGGTAAGTTACTTCCTAGAACATTTACTGGGACTCAGAAAAGAGAAGCAGCAGATAGGAACAATTATGCCATGGCTCACACAGCTGCTGGCATTTCGACTTGGCACATGCTCTGATGAGGACCACTGCACCCACCTCAAGCAGTCTCTAGCATGTAATGGACATATGGTAATTGCTATTGAATGAGAAGTAACCTTGGACTACAGGCATATGAAAGACACCTTTAAAAGAAAAAAATCCTTGACAAAAAAACCCTCTTTAGGGCCAACAGCTCAAAAATTAACAACTAATCACTCCTTTCAATGTGTCCTCCATCTAATTGCTTCCATGATGAGGTGCTGTGGGTTTTTTTTCCTTTCAGAAATGAGCATTATAAAAGATTTCTTTTTAATTTAAAATGAAAAATTCCTCCACTCCCAGGTGACCTATCCAAGAGAAATAATAATAAGCACTCAATTGCTCAGAGAGCATCAGCTCTCACACATATTACAAGGCTAGGCGTTCATGCTCTTTTAACACACCCCCAACTCTCTCCCTTCCCGCAGCGTGTCCTATCTCCAGATCCTAACTTGCTTGGCTCAGCCCAAGATGTTATTTGTTAAAATTAACTTTCAGATCAGGCTGGAGTCAGTGTACTTGGCAAGGAGGAGGGGAACCAAGACTGCAAGGGAGGGAACAGCTTTGGGAGGCCGAGAGGGAAGCTGCAGCCCAGAGGTGGGGGGGGGGTTGAGGAGGAGAGCAGGCCACAGCAGCACTGCAGCAGGCCACAGCAGCAGAGCCAGGTTTGCTCCCAGGTTTGTCACACCCACCTTGAGCACTTTTCCTGCCCCCAAGCGCCTTCTTGTAGGCCACGCAAAAGCTACCCTTACAGCTGCCCCCAGCACTCCAGGCTGCAGCCATGCAGGGCTGAGCCCCTGCTTCTGCTTTGGTGGAGGTACCCCAACATGATGGTTCATTCCCATGATATGTTTTATTCTAGCAAAAGTCTTCTGAAGTTCAGTCATGGCAATGATGAACAGCCACACATTGCAAAATGAATGGAGTCACACTGAGGGAAGACTGATAGATTATAGTAATAATGTAAGACCTTTTTTTCCCCTCATAAACCAAATTTCCCATACATTTCTGGAAGATTAATTTAGATTTAGGAAGGTTTTGAGTGAGGTACTGGAAAAAAGACTCTAAATGCAAGGCTGGTTTCTGCTTGACCTTAACTGCTACATCAAGTACCACTGCTCCAGTACATTTATATATGGAAATGTACATGCACTTCAGCTTAATTACCTAGGAACTCTACAAAAGAAAGCCTTTAAAATGTTTTAATTGCAAATTTAGTCTTTCCAAGAGCTATACAACGGTGGTGTCATCCATTGACTAATTTACCATGTATCTGAGCAGAAAAATTAAGTAACTGTCAGCTACATGGACACAGTCCTGCTTGCCTTAAGTAGATGATGCATGTAAACGTTCACATACAGAATTGAGTAGTAATTTGAACTTGTTGGATTTTGTTCTTCCTTTGAGACTGATTGCTTTAAGTGTAATGTTAGATTTATGTGCAAGTTTACCCTCAAACTCTGTTGTAAGAAAGAAACAGTTATAAAGGGGGGGGGGGGGGNCGTGTAGGGCGGGGGGGGGGGGGGGGGAATCCTAAACCAGAAAGCTCTTGAAGCTTTCTGACTTGTGACACAAAAGTACTTGGTGCCTGCTGTGTAATAGGTCCAGCTGACTCTTCCACTTGGACACAAATCTCCTCTCCCCCTCTCTTACTCTCCTAACTTTCCTTTGCATTCATATACTAAATATAGCGTGGACTTTCTCTTCCTCTGCTGTAGCCTGCAGAAATTGCCTCAGGTGGGATGTGGCTGGTGAGGCACCGTTGGGCAATTTCAGCTGCTGGCAGGGCAGTTTGCTTTGCAGAGTTCCAGGCTGGCACTGCAGTCTCACCAGGACTACAAAGCAACCTGGAATAAAAGCAGGGTTGAGCAGGGCCGCTTCGGTTCACCAGGGTGCTGGGCATCGGGGAAGGGCACTTATGTGAAAGCTGGAAAGTCTTTCACCTTTCTAAAATCAAGCCCTTTTTACACAGCCTCGTGGCAGCTGGTTATGATGAGCAAATTAAAACTAATTTCAAAGTTACTCTTGGGCACAATTGTCAGGCTTTCATTCAGGAAACTCTCAAAACAAGCACTTAACTTCAAGCAGGTGCCTAAATCCCACTGAACGCAGTAGGATTTATACACCTGTTTTAGTGCTTTCCTGGGCAGGGTTGGCCCTCAGCAAGTGGTATGCTACATCCCAGGGGTCCCAAAGTCCAGGTGGCTTATTCTCATCCAGGTTTAATTGCCAGTGCCCAGCCAGCACTGGGATCACACCACCACTAACCAGATTTTTATTTTTGTGCACACCCTGCCGTACTGCAAACCTGCTGCAGCCCTGCAGGCAGCTTTCCTGCTAATAAGCTGCAGCACAGAAATCTGAGCGTAAGAGCCATCTAAGAAGGTTCACAGTCACAAACTGTCGCTGTGGATAGCAATACTGTTCTCTCAAGCCGCAAACAGCACATTACAGCCATTCATTGAGGTTGCCAATGGGGCTTTTTTCCCCCTTTTAAAAATTCTTCTCAAGATCATCACTGTGGTTCTGTCACAGCTGGAACAGCACCAGGAGCTCCAGTGGCAGAAGTCCTCTCCTACCACAGAAGCAGAGTATGAAGAGGGTACACATTTGTGGTAATCTCCCTTTTACAAGATACAGATGAGCCTGCTCAGTGGCAAAATTAGCATGCTGAGAAAAGCTCTTCCCACCCTAGAGTGGCAAACTGCAGAGCTGGTGGGAGGAGAAGGGAAAGGAAAATGGGAGCTTGGCAATATGACAAGTAGTGTAAAGTATTTTTTTGAGCATTAACACCGACTTAGGGAAGCCGCAAAGTTGAAAAGTAGCAAGCATTTTCAATGGAAAATCCTCCATATTTCATAAAGTTTCAGACATTCTCGTTACTTAACTGGAAAGCAAAATCAGAGTTTTCATTTCTCTTCCTCTTTCTCCACTGGCAAGAGGAGGATGGGAAACAGAAAGAAAGGGTCACCACTAAACTTTCTAAGGTCTTCTCTTTTGATACTGTGACTTGCTTTGGTTATTTTTTCATTACTTATTTTTACTAAAATAAAAGGCCTCCAGAAAATAATTTGCTTTGGTTAAAACCAAAAATTAAATCTGATCTACCATTGAGGGAAAAAACCAACTGGCTGTAAGGAAGGCAACTTCTGTATCAGCGTGCTTACATATTAAAGAGGGCATGTGCGAGTCAAAAATGCACTGACATACCAGCATAGGTCAGATCGGGGGGGGGGAAAAAAAAAAAAGAAAGAAAAAAAACAACAACAAAAAAGGATTTTTAACAATCTTTCAGCCCTCTCTTTATTAGACCTTAATTAAATCAATGGGTCAAAGCAACAGAGGGAAAAAACGGTTCAGCTAGGGGACACTAATCAACTTCTATCAGTGGACTGAAAGATAAGCAAGAGCTAAGCTTTAAACCAACATCTGCCTCATGTAACACATAAATCTAGACATTATTTCTCCAGAAAAAAATTATTTGTAGGACTACCTTTTCTTGAAAATAAAAAAACTAATTATAAAAGAAAATATTGCTAATTATCACAAGGCAAGTCAGCAAATATGCCTGAATGAGGACAACCAGACAAATCTTTGGGATTCTGGTTGAACACCACCCTTACACGTGTTGCGCATTTTAAGAGAACCCAGTGCCGAACTGAGCACCAGCTTTTGAGTCGGTTGAAGTTGTTGGATTCAGATGATAGCACAGCTAAGTTGACCATTAGATCTGTGAGCAGTAACTGAACCATTTAACTAGATTAATTGAAAGGCTGGATTTGCCATTTTTGTCTCCACAAACTTTGACTAGAAAGTTAAGCCTCCCTAGGATCGCACCCTTATGCATGACAAAAGGGACAAATTCAGTTACATCAATAGAACCTCAGCAGCATCAGAAAAGCTGAAAGGCTTCATTCTTATGACGGAGGGTGGCACCTGAGCCACAGTAACCCATAAGCCTGACAGAGCAAGTGCTGACAATGCCCAGCAACAGAGTTTGGCTTCCAAACTAGCACGTAACCACCCTGCAACAGCTGTATTGCAAACAGACAACACAGAGAGAACATATTCAAAGAAAAAGGTTAAGATGAGCACCCTGCCTTGAAGACATGAGTGATTACTTGTGAGGATATTCAAGCACAGAAACACCATCCCTGTTCTTCACAGCATACGTACGGTATGCAGGAGCCAAGCAGTAAGGCTGAGCCAGAACGCAGCATGGGCACGTCCCTCTGTCCCAGCACGAGCCCAGGGGAAGGAAACATGAGTCAGAGTCAGAGTTTTCTCCCCTGTCCACTCCTGGCTGTGAGGGAAGTCAGCTTCCTCCGTGCCTGGGTCGTGGCTGCTCCTATGTCCCTCTGCTCAGTTTTGTGCAGATCAGGGTTATCTTGAATACATTTGTCTGATTCTCACCCTAAACACAAACCCAGGATCCAGGAAGCTCCTGTTATGGCGCCACAAAAGAAAAGACAGATTTTTTTGTCTTCTTGATCTATGCCACACTGGGAGACACTCTCACATTCTAAAGAGGAATTAGTAGATTTTAACTAAAGTATAGCAATCAGCATCGAACAAAGACCGATTTCCAATATTTATCCGTTAAATATCACATAATACCTCAAATTAGCTTAAAATTGCAGACCTGCTGGTTCAGGTACTGTTGGTTGTGGCTGGTTCTGTAACACCACTAAGGGAACTACTCTTTCCCTTGCCTAAAGAGCATTCTGGAGCCACATTACATGTGTCATCTAGTCAGGGAGAGCAATGATC
>WEIS01070850.1:0-16128 GCA_013389965.1 Todus mexicanus
CCCTCTCTAATAGAAGGCTGTTCTAGAAACTCACTTTATAAACCTTTCAGTTCCTAAATGATGTTTATGCCCTTTCACAAACATGGACTGGCAGAAACATTCAGAGTATCTCAGGTTTGATCTCAACAGTTATTAAAGATCTGATCAGCTTTTCCTCCCTATACTCTTAAATATCACCCCACTGCTATCACTCTGGGCCCCCAATTTCTTTTCTGAGCTCCACCTCCATCCATGTCCCCCCCACTGACAATGCCTCCTCATTGTACCATCCCATTTTAACCAGCACACTCCAACTTTTTACAGATAAAGTTAAATTTAATACCAAATATGGCGAATCCCAAGACCTAGGACTGATGACCTCCTGTCATCCCACTAACTGATTTTTCAACAGAGATAATGTCAAGTAGGTTTGGAAGTCCTTATTCATTCTCACAGATACTGCATTAATTCCTGTGTTTGATGATTTAAGCAACAATTTCCCATGCGATGCAACATCAAATGCATCAAATGACTGATATACTCATTTTATCACAATTCGCTTGTTGAAAATAAAAATATAAGGTTAATTTACAAATAGCTGTCTTTCCTAAAATTGTATTGGATTTTATCCAATTTTCAATTAAATCCATACCCTTAAATACAATCTCCCAACAAATTTCATTTCAAAGCCTCAACTGTGGCTAAGGTCAAGCAGTCTCTCTGTTGGTACAGGTAATTTTTCCCCCTTAAATTCTGTAGTTTATATTTACAAGGCAGAATCTCTCTTTTGCTAGATTCAAAAATTCTATTACCCAAGCTGCAAATTCATGTGCCTGCCCTTCAGCTATTATGAATAGGAGGTTATCTGGATTTTGTAACACGAATTTGAAGATCTCTGATGTATTTTTCCACCTCATGATCGATTTTTTGTTTTGTTTGTATTAATCCTTCTACCTCTGTTCCTCTACAAGGTCTCATACTTACGGAAAATAAAAGAAAGGCATTCACTTAGTGCTTTTACGCTACCTCTCATCCTAATTGGATACCGGACCCTTTAAAATTGATGTTCTTGTTTCAAAATTGTAAAGGACCAAGGACATCGAACCATTTATTTTAATTCCTTCACATATTCTTATGTAGAGAAGTTGAACTTTTGATAGTGCTCACTTTAAATTGACAGCCTTTAACCTCAAAGCCAAAACTGCCTTCGCTAACAGTGCAATGGGGACTCTTCCAGTAACTCTGCGGTCCTCTTCTGTAAGAATGGTGAAGTATCCAGTGAAATGACTGAGATCAGTTTAAAACAAAAAGTGTTTCTTTCTTCAGGAACTTGTAAGCTTCTGAAACTTCGTACTACTGGAGGTTGTGGAGGTAGACAGCATAAGCAGCTTAAAACTGTGGACAATCAACACAAATTTAGGTCTATAGAAGATGCTAAAAGGACCAGGCAGGAAAGTACTCTCCTCTACGGAAAGGACTCACCCTCTAACATCCACAATGCAGCAATGCACACGCTAGGCCATATGAGAGGGACGGGCTGCAGAAAGTGGCTACGCCTGTGTGCACTCTTCCCCAACAGTATCTTCTACTGCTGCTGTCAGGAGAAGAATACCAGATGAGATGGGTGAGTGGCTGGGCCTCATAAGATGTTCCTGAGAGTCTCATGCTTCCCTCTCAGGCAGAATGAAAAGTTCAAGGGTTTGTTGGTTAGTCACTTCTGGTCTTTCAGTTTTCAAATCAAAGAAATTTCAGACACCCCACTAGGCGAATACCTGATTTCTTCACTGTCACAAACCAGTTCCTTTTATTTCTCATAGTATCTTTTCAAAACTGCAGGCCTATACTTGCTTATCTCGAATCAAGCTTGTACAAATATGATCCAATAATGTTCTTGTCATTTGCCTTTCTTGGTCTTCACCACTTAGCAAGACTAACCAGCACAATTTCCTCTTGCCTTTGCAATCATTTGGTGAAGGAAGAAATAAATGGGCTATGCCATTCAAGGGTATCTGGATTTGACAACTGTTAAGCAGAGTTTGTGTTCGGGATGTTAAAGTATCACCCAGCGCCTACTTGGACTTCTCTGTGGACCACCATTAAAAAGGCTATGGCTGCACTAGGCCTTATGTCTAGGAGTGGCGGATCCCCCAGCAACTTTTTTACTGCCTTTCTCCGAAGTAATTTGGAGCCGAAGTAATTCAATTTCATGTATAGTAGTCTTTTTTTAACATAGCATCTCAACATTAACATACAATGCAGAATCTCACTGCTTTCACCTTTCAGTATTCTTTTGGAAGAACAAGTTTACCTCTTGGGCTCTTCCACTGACTATATGCTGTTGTACTAAAATATTAATGGATTTCTTAAGACAAAGCGTATTAAAGAAAAACATCACCGCTCTTAGATAGCGGATATTTGACATCGTATGAAAGCATTCATACAGAATAAAGCTTTCATGTTATGCTTCCAGATCTCACAGCTGTACTAAGGAGAGGTACAGACTAAGGAACTGCTTTCAGTCGACAGAGCAGTCTAATGAGCTAGAAGTGCAAAACCTGCTGCACTGCTTAAATACAGGTGTTTGCAGAACAGTTTTCAATAGTATTGTTAAAATTTACTTCACAGTCAATACTCCTCCATTATCAGTTCTACTTGAGAAAATACCACCCAGAACATAAATGCCCCTAAATTTAACTTTTGCTCTAACAGCTTCTTTAAAAGTATAACCATTAAAATGTTACTGATTTATATCGTCAAATAATCATAAGGTATTTTTAAAAACCGTTTTAAATGCCAAACTTCATTTAAACATTTGCCAGCCAAAATCTGCGCAAATAGGACATCCTCCAGATAATATCATGGTTTTGCTTGCATTTTGGAAGCCCTCCTGAAACAGGGATAACACACTGACACGGCAGAAATGGTAGCATTCTAATGTAGTTCTCCAAACTTATTTTAGAGAGGCTGACAAGACTAAGAAGTTTTGAAGTTATTCCACTTTAATTCTTGAAGACTTTTTGATATTTAATTATGTATTCTAGCTTGTGAAAGATAGACAGGCATGAGCATACAAAATCTGTCAGTGTAAGGAAGCTTTCTGATGAGGAATATTACAGTCTTGCACATTTACAAACGCAGTGGGCTTCTTTTTATGATACTAGCACATGGGAGTTTACAATAAATTAATGGCAAAGTAACATTTTTTTCACCATTAGAAATCAGAGATCCACAATGTAAGGCTTTTCACAGGTTTACCATGATAGAAGACTGGCTGGAAAGCTGCTTGGCGGAAAAGGGCCGCGAGTGTTGGTCAACAGCCACCTGAACATGAGCCAGCAGTGTGCCCAGGTGGTCAAGAAGGCTAACAGCGTTCTGGCTTGGATCAGAAATAGTGTGGCCAGCAGGACTAGGAATGCGATCGTGCCCCTGTACTCCACATTGGTGGGGCTGCACCTCAAGTACTCTAAGGTTTTTTGGGGCCACTCACTACAAGAAGGACATGGAGGTGCTGGAGTGTGTCCAAAGAAGGGCAACAAAGCTGATGAGGGGGTCTAGAGAACAAGTCTTACAAGGAGAAACTGAGGGAACTGGGGTTGTTTAGCCTGAAGAAAAGGAGGATGAGGGAAGACCTTATCGCTCTCTACAACTACCTGAAAGGAGACTGTAGCAAGGTAGGTGTTGCTCTTCTCACATGTAACAAGAGATAAGACAAGAGGAAACATCCTCAAGTTGCACCAGGGGAGGTTTAGGTTGGACACTAGGAAAAATTTCTTCACAGAAAGGGTTGTTAACCCCTGGAACAGGCTGTCCGGGGAAGCGGTGGTGTCACCATCCCTGGACATGTTTAAAAGACGTGTAGATGTGGTGCCGAGGGACATGGTTTAGTGGTGACCTGGCAGTGCTGGGTTAACAATTGGATTTGATGATCATGAAGACCTCTTTCAACCAGAATGATTCTGTGATGAAGCACCTGCTGATTACCATGGTAATAGAAGAACTGTTTCAATTATAAACATTTGTATGTAACTCAAACTCCACACTTGTGACATGGAGTGCACCTTCTGTTCTCTCATCTGCTTTCTGAGATCAGAGGTAGCACATATCCAGGAACCTTGGGTACCTGGCGTCTACCCTTTCCTGGCTGAAGATAATCTGTGGAGTTTTCATGACCCAACTTTGGAAAACACAGTTTGGGAGAAGCTATTTGTCAGCAGGGTTAGAAGTGTTCTCATGAGCAGCACACTGCATGAACAGCTATTTTCATTGCAAAACATCTGAAAAATAAACTTCTAATACTTTCACTCAGGAAAAGAAAAACAAAAATACATACTGCTGAAGGTATTCACAGGGTATGTCTTGAGGCATCCACATTAGATGCCTATGCTGGGAGGTGAGTGCCTTCAGCATGACTCAAGCCCTCCCAAAGGTTCCAGTACAAAGCATTACTATTTTCCATTAGGGAAACTACTTTTGTAAATTGGGCACTCTGTTTAGATTCTTAATATTTAGTAGCATAGGTACCCATTTTGTTTACAGTTTTAGTGACTACTATTTAAAACAGTCACACAGGCAGTTTAGTCCTGTACACTGTGAGTAATGATTGCGGGAATCCTTAAAAAAGTATATGGAGATATGAATATCTCACAGACCTTCACCATCTTTCAGGGCTCGTTTTAGCTTCATATGAAGGGACCTATTTGGATTTTGCAATACGAACCCTTCAAAATCTGAGGCTAAATGCAAAGTGTAGCTGAAGGCCTCTGAGCAATGACAATACTAATGAGGCAAGTGTAAACTATACATACCAATTTTGGACATATAATTTCTTTCCTACTGCTTACACACTGATTGTCTTCTAGTTGCAGAAACCAGTAAATATAACAGCATGTTCCCTATTTGTTGCTAACAGAATGAGTCTTTTGAGTCATGTAGCAGGTGATTATATATTTTTATTTCTAAGGCCTTTTATTCAAACTCCATCAATACACCACAGTGATTGTATTTACAAGTACACAAGCACCTGCAAAGCCTCCCCTTGGTCTGCAGTGATATATCTTTATAACCCGGTCTCTCCTACATTGTCATCCTGCAAGACAGGAGCACTTTGGTCCTAATCTAACAAAAAATTTAAGTAAACCACGTTTTTATTTGCCCAGATTGTGCTTAATACCTTGCTTCACCTTTGCTAAGTGTCAATCATTTCAGTCCTGATCAGTTCCCCACAGCTTCCAGGTAGTGATGTGGACGAGATCCCAAAGCAGTTTTACAGAACTGCTGGAAGTTTTAACATGGTTTTTGATTTTCTATGGCTTCACCAAGTCATATAGCTTTTCCTCTGATTTCCATAGAATCAGGTTTGATTTACATTGGTACAGTTTGCATAAAAGCTTGGCAGTCTGGAGTTTTTCTCCTAAGGAATAAGTAAGGGCTGTGTATTAAGGTCTCTGGTTTTGATATAATCTGGTCCTTTTGGGCAAAATAAAGCAACCCTGCAAAGAATAATTCTCAAATCAATTTGATTTCAGCGCAGAACTCACCAAAAAGGATTTATTGTATTGTCACATCCTGAGATACAGAATCATAGAATGGCTTGGATTGGAAGGGATCTTTAAAGGTCATCTAGTCCAACCCCCCTGCAGTGAGCAGTGACATCCTCAACGAGAGCAGGTTGCTCAGAGCCCTGTCCAACCTGACCTGGAATGTTTCCAGGGATGAGACATCTACCACCTCTCTGGACAACCTGTTCCAGCGTTTCACCACCCTCAGTGTAAAAAATTTCTTTCTCATATCTAGTATAAATCTACCCTCTTTCAGTTTAAAATCGTTACCCCTTGTCTTGTTGCAATAGGCCCTACTAAAACAGTTCCTCCCCATCCTACATAGAGGCCTACTTTAAGTACTCAAAGGTCACAATACGGTTTCCCCAGAGCCTTCTCTCCTCCAGGATGAACAACCCCAACTCTCTCAGCCTTTCTTCGTACGAGAGATGGTCCAGCCCTCTGACCATTTTCATGGACCTCCTCTGGATACATTCCAACAGGTCCACATCTTTCCTGTGACGAGGAATCAAGAGCTGGACACAATACTCCAGGTGAGGTCTCACAANTGACGAGGAATCAAGAGCTGGACACAATACTCCAGGTGAGGTCTCACAACAATGGAGTAGAGGGGGAGAATCACCTCCCTTGACCTGCTGACTATGCATCTTTTGATGCAGCCCAGAGTATGGTTGGCTTTCTGGGCTGCAAGCACAGCTGGCTTACGTCCAGCATTTCACGCACCAGTACCCCACAACCATCTCCACAGGGCTGCTCTTAATCCCTTCATCCCTCAGCCCGTATTGATACTGACAGTTGCTCTGACCCAGGTGCAGGACCTTGCACTTGGCCTTGTTGAACCTCATGAGGTTCACACAGACCCATTTCCCAAGCTTTTCCAGATGCCTCTGGATAACATTCTGTCCCTCGGTTATGTCAACTGCACCATACAGCTTGGTGTTGTCTGCAAACTTGCTGAGGGTGCACTCAACCCCACTATGTCATTAATGAAGCTATTAAACAGTACTGGTCACAGTATAGACCTCTGAAGGACATCACTCATCAGTGGTCTCTATCCGGACATCAAGCTGTTGACCACTACCTTCCAGATGCAGCCATCCAACTGATTCCTCATCCACTGAACTGCCCACCCATCACGATTTCACATTCCCTTCTTCAATAAAACTACTTGGAACCTCTTTATGATCTACTTTTGAAAGACTGTGCTAGCTTTCAGATGTGTACTGGTTATAGCCAAATGGTATTCAAGTGCCTAAATATAGACGTCTAGTGTGATTATAGATACCCCAAGGTCTATGAACTATTCACAAAGACTGGCAGGTATGACATAAGACCTACAGTACATCCACAGCCTTCTGAAACAGTTGGAAGCGTTCTCATAGACACCTATGTTTATGTATCTGCTTTTGCTCCCTGTTCTTTCAGGAGGAAACAAAAGAAACAATGAAAAACATGACATTTCTTTGTATTATTTGTGAAAGGATAAGTCTGTGTGTAAACCAGCAATAAAAAAGGAAAAGTATTTTTACATGTAAGCAGAAAATACCACAGTATTTGTATGTAGTGGTATTTGTTGAGTTTATGCACTTCTTTCCTTATATTAAAGTATTTACAATATATTTTTGCTTTTCTTAATTACAGCTTGCATAACACAGTGCAAGCCAAACATTAAGAAAGCAGCTTGTGCACATTCTTTACTCCTGTCCTCTGTTCAAATGAAAATCAACATTTTAATCTAAATCAGCTGAACTCTGTATGTACCTATAACGCCCCACGATTTTCAAGGTAAGACAAACATCTTGCTAGAGTCAGAAGGCACTGCACAAAATAAGTTTTCATTAAGCAGACCTAATTTAATGTGATAAGCTCTAAATAAAGCAACAAAAATCCTTAGTTTGTCTCTCTAGTTTTACTGCACCATTTTGTTTTGCCTTGTGCTTGTAACTGACTGTGAAGATATTGCCACCTAGTGATGGAAAGCAAAACAAGCAGAAGCAGTAGTACAGTAAATAATGCATAAGGAATATATGTTTACATTTAAAACTGTCAGAAAGGAAGACAGAAACATGGAAATGAAGCACATATTTGTATTTCTGACGAAAGAATATCGAGCAATTGGGGTACAATTATATAAAATAATTTAATAGAAGACTCAAATAGCATTTAATAGAATAAAATTAAAATATTTTAATAGATTCATGATAGATTCTTGTACTACCCAGCTCTCATCCTCAGCTTGTGTGAATTCATAAGAGTAATTAAATAGGTTGTAAGGGAGTTGTGACTTACTTGTAAATAATAAATGACAGTTACCTACTAGGCATTTTGCAGGATTAATTAATAAATATTGGACTTAAGCCTTCAAGATTCAAAGTACTATTATCCTCCCTTTGACTTTGCTTCAGAGCTGTCAAACTGACATGTCCTCTTAGGACTCTGCCCTTCACCTCAGAGTTTCTCCCTAGTTGAACTGTCTCTGGAAACACAGTGAGCCAGGAACAAATTTTTTTTGCCCACACCTACCATACACGTGCTAAAAATATACCATCCTATAAGCCAATTTGAAATCTTCACCTCCGTCACAGGGGCATGGACTCAAGCAACACTGAAATATTGCTGTGCAAGTCAAAATGAGTCGGGAAGCACAGCCTACAGGTATGAGCAGGCACGAAGAACAACTCGAATAGTATTTTCTTCCTGCTCTTCACATTAGTTTCCATGCACCATCCCTAAACAAACTGTTTTCCGTTGCTAGAATCCTATAAATTTGTTTCTTTGTCAGTTTTGTTAGAAACTCTGATCTATATTTTAGGCACAAGATTACATAATATACTCTCAAATGTCCCAGTTGTGATGTGTCAGAACTTCTTCATTGCAGGAAATTTCCGAACAGCCACTGATGGTGCCTCTTAATTCTGGGTGCTTGTTTCAGAAACAAGATTTAGTAACTGAACCCAACTTACCTGCTCCAAGTATAATTTGCATTAGGTAGTTCATGTCTGAGAGATCAGTACCAGGTCACACAGAGCCTGGGACAGAGGAGACACAGTGGTTGTGACTGTTCCTCTTCTCCTCAAGTTAAGAAATTTCAGTACACAATGCACAGACTGAACCCCTAAATACCAAAAAACTTAGGGCTGGAATTAGGTCATAATCAGAGCTTCTTACACTTCCCTCATGAGATGTAACTCTTCTACCCTCCTCACAGCAAGCTCCGCAGGAGGGCGATGTGGAATCCAGGAAGCGGAATGGTTGGAGCACACCCATCATTAAATATGATAGAATCAAAGAATGGTTTGGGTTGGAAGGGCCTTTGAGGATCAACTAATCCAACCGCCTGCCATGGACAGGGACATCTTTCACTAGATCAGATTGGTTGAAGCAATCTGAATGTTTCTACAGGGTTTCTAAGGATAGCTAGCAATTATTGCATGTTACTGTCGCTGAGATCACAAGACTTCTCAGAGCTTTTCTTCTCCTCATCCTTATGCTTGCCATCATCAGGCACAGCCTGAGGTTCAGGCACAGATTTTGCCCTCTTCTCCCAGGGACACAGTACCAGGGCAAACCTCTCTCCCCTCTCCCTCCCCAAGCAGGTAGGAGGCAGCCAGCTGGGAACCTGCCTTGGAAAAGGAAAAGCTCCTGAATCTTAGAGGTGTAATGGGAAGCAGAGCGAGGCAGACAAGAAGAGGGTTGTACCCACTCAAAGTGGTGAGCTGATGGCAAAACCAAGGCAATCCCTGACCCAAATACAAGCCTTATCACACACTTTTGTTTTCCCGATGTTGTTTCCCTTGTAGAATAACATGTGCAAAGTACCCATTTTCCACAAGATACCTCCCTGTAACATGTTGAATGTGTATGATGTTTTCATTGATTATCTAATTAGGAGAAGGAATTTTCAGTGCAGTAGCTCCAATTTGCTTCAAAATACTAGTCCCACCCCTCAGACAATTTCTGTCTCAATGTATGCACTTCTTGACATGTGATTTTTAACACAAATGTTTTCCTGAATCTTAAATACATTTACAGATGAGTTTTATTTCTCTTAATTCTGCCACAGTACATCCTAAAGCTTCCTCTGACTTTAAATAGGATGTTCTTGTGATAAGCTACTTGCTTACTTGTTCTTTTTTTAAACTTTCCTTTCCATTCTCTGGTTTTGTCTTTAATTATTAACACTTCTTCCTTTCTGGCTGACCTATTTGGATACTCACACCTCAACGTTTTCATTACTCTGTAGAAACATATCCTTCTTCTTATGTCCCTTTGCTCCACTAGCAACGTCAACCTTAGAAGAGAAGTTCATTTTTCACTTCTCTCATAAAATGAGAATAGACATGCTGGAAGGGTTTCAAACAACTTCCATCTACTACAGATCAAGATGAGATGGACATGGGATCAGACTGTACTACATTTGCTGCCTCTTACACCTTCCTATCGGGTATCGTGCTCTGCCTGCCCTCCGAGAGAGGCTGTCAGACCTGCCAGGTACTGGGCCTGAGCTGGCACATGCCTACCTGTATAACGTGCACACCTCCACCGTTCCCTCAGATGGACCTTACTTATTCAGCATTCACTCTGAATTATTCTGAAAACTGTTATCTCTTGCAACACTCTCGCAAGAACTACCTGACTGAAACAGGAAAACTGAACTCTATCAGGATTAGCTGACCTTATACAACTAACAATGTTTTTTACTGTTCTCTTAAATGATGAAGTATCAAATTGTGTCTATCAATGTCTTTCCTCACTTCCCTGGCACACGCCGCCACATACTGTCTCAAATAAACTGTACATCCTTCAGAAGAGCACTCAGGCCCTTTCTTGTCACGCTGGAGCTCGGACTCAGTGCGGGATAAAGAGTGTTCTCAATTTACTCACAAGTGGTAACAGCAAGATCCAAAGCTCAGGTTCAGGTACCTCAGACTAGTGCTACCTCTAGTTAGACCAGCGACTTAATGACTCAGTTGTATAACATCTGCAACTTTTAAAACTCCTTTTTTGTTTCAAGGTGGAAAGAAATAATGCTTCAAAACCCAGCATTGCCTAAGATGTCATGCCAGCTGGCAGACCAAAAAAAAATATTTTTCTTCTTCTGACTGCTGTTTATAAACAGGGCAGGCAGAGGAACATACACTTCCTAGCTCACTTGATACCTTTAATAGCTAGGCTGTCAATCACCATGCCCTTCATCCTTTGGAAAATATTTCTGTATATCCAAAATAAACATAAATAGCTATCAGCAAAAATCTTCATAACTTGAATCACTGGTTGTTTCAGCAACTTTATATAAATGACTGCAGTGAGGCAGTGTCAGAAAAAATCAGGCCATATCATTTTATGCTGAATTTTCTGTTTCGCATGGTTGTTTCTCCCTCATGTTCCTGCTCATTACGTGCAGACGACCCTTTGGTTACAGCTTCTGCTTTAGTGCTCTCCTCTTAACTACTCACAATTATTTTCTCTATTCTTCAAAGAACTGATGCTAGTAAACCACCTCAATCCTAATCAGTTGTTGAAGGGAAAGTGTCTTGTTTTATGTACTTTTAAAATCCCTTTCTGTATAACCCTCCTAGATAAGTGCTGATGAGGCAGCATGAGGGGTTTACTATGTAATGCCCTCGCTTGCACAACAGCATGCTTAGATGTTGGTTAGATAGGAAGTAACAACTTTGGTTAAATAAAAATAATCTCACTGGTCTTACATAAGAACACTTGATCTGACTTGTGAAATCTTTTCTATATTTTTCTGAAGTATAGGGAAGTAAAACCTTTTTTTTTTGTTTAAATTAAAACATTATTTATCAGGATGTGTTGTTTCACCTTCTGAAGTAAGCTCTGGAAGGAGATATCTCAATTTCAGAGACAGTTTTTCTCTCATGGTTTTGTTTGGGTTTTGGAGGTTTTTTTCCCCCTTTGACATGCTGCTTTTTAAGTGATGAGCACTTGTGCAAGGCCTCTTCCTTGCTGTGGTGAAGGTTTTGCAGAAGCAGTTCTTCCATTGGGGCACAAGCAATAGACTGATAGAACTCCAGCATCCTCTGACTTGCTACTTCTCTGTAGAAGCACTGGTGTCCTTACAGAGGCCAAGTTAAATATACACGCAGCCTTTGTAACTGGGTCTTTTATATCCTTCAGAGTCCATCCCTTCCTGCTAACCTAAAAAACATCTTGGTCTCCGAGAGCTACAAGGTCTAACAAAGCTCCCTGCTTGTGTTGGAAAAAGACAAATGACCTTCCTTTTTAAGAGGATAGCATTACTCAAGGTTTCTCTAATGCTACATTTGAATGGAAATGGCAATTTAGTGAAAACATGTACTAAACAAAACCTACAATCTGCTTTTTATTAACTGTGAGAAAAGAAACTATTTTGGGTCCAAGGAAAAAAGCACAAAAAAGATAAGTCACATTTAAAATAAAATTATTTCCTAGTAAAGACGGTAGTAATTATAGTTACTTTAACTACAATTAAAATGATTAATGACTTTGAGTCACCACTGGCTAGATTTTCAAAGGTATTTAGCTCCTCAAATATCTAACAGCTTGTTGCTTTGTAGATTATTAAATGCCTAATCTGGGTAAGTATCAAACTCCTAGTACTTGTTTGTCCACTACATCATTAAAGGTTTAGAAAATCTAGTCGCGTTTTTTTAGAAGCTATTAAAATGAGTAGATCTCATCCTCTCCCATGTTTTTTCTTATACCAGATCAAAAGAGGAAAATAGGTTCCCTCTTTTTATCTCTGGATTGGCTTCTAAGCCATGAAATGAAATCCAAAATAAAGCACATACAACTGAAAATAATCCACTGGCACAGAATAATTGTATTGAAGTATCTGAATATGATGGTTAGATCCAGAGGAAATCCAGTCAATTTTTTCAACAATCTAATTCAAAAGGGAATGGTGATCACAAAAAATAACAACTGGGATTGTCCTGCTTTGAAACTTTGCAGTGGAGCTGCAGGCAGTGCTCTCAGCTGCAGTTCTGGGTGTGGAACTTGAGCTCACTGGGGTACTGGCGCCCAGTGACACCGTATCCTCCCGACTCACACAGGGCACTAACACACGAACCTTGCTTGAACTCTTCCACAGATCAAGGGAGGTCATCGCTAGCTTCTGACTAATTCAGTGAACTAAAAACATACCATCAGGACAGACAGAATCCTTTATAAAATGGAAACTTCTCCAAGAATATCAGAGTACTTCTTCCTCTGTTGATAACACATTTGACCCAGGGTGTGTTTTTATGTGTGACTTAAGCTAATCTAAGATTGTGCTACTGCTGGAAAAGCTGGGAAGTTCTTCCACCCTTTCCCTTTCCCCCATAATTTCCATCAGATCTTCTTAGAGTTGCACTAGTTAGGAGTAGAAATTTGATTTGGGTGGTTTTGGGAATATATTTGGGGCTACAGTGTTACTCTCAGTTGATGAATGAGCTTATGAGTCTCCTCACAGAGGCACATGATGACTATGGTCAACACAAGAGAGGCTGCATCGGTGTTTAGGTGGGGAAAAGAAGCAAAGGAAAATAGTTCTAAATTAGAAAAGGGTAGATTTTGATTGGATGTTAGGAAAAAGTTCCTTACCACGAGGGTAGTGGAACACTGGAACAGGTTGCCCAGGGAGGTAGTTGAGGCCCTGTCCCTGAAGACATTCAAGGTGAGGCTCGACAAGGCTCTGAGCAACCTGCTATAGTTGAAGATGTCCCTGCTCCCTGCAGGGGGGGTTGGGTTAGATGACCTTCAGAGGTCCCTTCCAACCCAAATGATTCTATGATTCTATAATGTGTCTAGATTGAAAAAAAAAAAGTTTGAAATCAAATATATGCTTTTCACATATATTACATGGTTAAGTAGCTTTCCAAACTGCTCATATGCATTTACAAACACCTATAATAGCCATTGTATTTTACAGCAAGAGCATTCTTCCAGGTCACTTTTCTGGCTAAGCCATTAGTAAACTTCGGCTGTTGCAGGAACAGATACCTTACAGGTCTAATTGCAAGAAGCATGGCTAGACAATGAGCTTGAAGATTTTAAAAGCTCAAGTGGACAGTGATAATCAGCCTGATCTCCTGCATACGTCAGGCCAGAGAATGTCTTTATTTCTGGTCTGTGTACAGTAACTCAGAGTAGCCAGACAAACCAGAAAAACCTTCTGGCAGAGCTATTACAGGTAATGCCAGATCCCGGTTAAACCATTTGCAAATGCTAAAACAGGTACTTAAGGAGTCAGCTCTAGTCTATGAGACACAAACATAATAGTGTTGCCTATGTAAGTACATGTGAAATGTTAATTCTCAATAATATACAATCAGATGTAAATAATTAAGATATCCATCCATGCGGACAACAGGCTGTACATTATTAAAAAGCAACTACTGCAACTCATATTTGTTTCTGTGAGGTTTGATCAGCAGCAGATTACAACATTAAGCTGATCTAGAACCCTACGTTGCGTACTCCATATACGACCCACAGAAAACCCGACTGAAAATGGCATAAAGAGAAAAATAAAGAAATTCTATTCACAAAATACATGGAAAAAGTTAAACCAAAATCAACTCATTACAGTTCTGGGGTACGGAAATATAAATGCAAATTTACAGGATTTTGGTGCGGCTTTCTTCCCTGGGATAAATGCTGGTGGTACAATAGCCCACAGCTCCAGAAAGAAAAGAAACAGTATACCTGATCAGTTCTTCAGTGTAGTTCTGCCCATGGACACACTAAATTAAATAGAAGGCATGATGATCAGGTACGGGAATAATGAATTAAGTATCTTGGATATATTAGTATATATGCACATATATATATTATCCCCTTTTAATTTGTTTCTCTGGGGATATGGAGTTTCCATGAAGCAACTTTCTCCTTTCAAATCCATCTTAAACACTGAACAATCCAAAATTCTTTGCAAAGAAGCGTACTTATAATACATGAAACAAAAAGAATGTGCATTCAGCACCTGATTGATGCAAAGAAATAGTGCTGAGCATACTAAAGAATATTAATTTGAACTGAAGATAGCCAATTGAATGTATCATTCTTATTGTCAATACACAACTAATTTTATTCCCATTTCATAATGGTTTGTTTGCATCACGATCATCCACAAAAGCTCTAAAAGCAGCCTTATTTTGCCTTCCACAAAACAAAAAAACCTTCAAACAAAATCCTCAGCTCTTTGAAAGGTCATTCTAGACTGTGATGTCTTGGTGTCTCCTGAAACTTAGAGGGTATGTTCCCAGGGACATATTGTGCTGTTGTACATAGTCAAATGCAGAACGCTATCTGTGACATTCATTTATTCTAGAGTAGCTCTAAACAGGAGCAACAAATGAAAGAAGACACTACTACCCCTTTGGTTATGGGGGAAACTTCACTAGAGGACAAATGTTGATACAACATTGCACCAGACACTGTTAGAGGTCCCTTTTGCCATTAACACATTACTGTCTGTCATTTAGGTTCTAGGGTAAATACTATAAATATAGTATTTTGTATTTTAATGTTTTCCAACATTCTGCTAGGCATGAATGGATGGGGATGCAAGATGAGGGATGTATTGGGGCTTTTTTTAACAATAAGGGGATGTAAGAATGTCATGCTGTGTACTCAACACAGCAGAATACCCCTAACAAGTTACTAAAAGCAGTTTACAGAGCAGAAAACAGGACTTTGGCAACTGGCACCAGTGACTGTGTCTTCTGCAGGTGAGGCACCTCAGCACGCCAACTTGGCTGGTGAGAAAGCTCAGGGTAAGTTTCACAACAGTGATGAATACCAAAAGAACCTGTTGTGTATAAAGAGGCACTTTATGTTCAAAGTGTTTGGATTTTGTGTTGGTAAACATACTGTTGGGAGTTTTTAAAAGACTCAATAATGCTATATTCAGAATAAAGTGAGACAAGTGATCACGAATATGGACAAACATTGTAACTAATACTTATTTAAAACACAATAGTACCATGATTGAGAAGCACGCAAACTCCATGCTTTACTGCTTTAAAACCTGAGGTTTCAGAAACAATCATATTTAATTTTGAGAGCTTGGCTTATGAATCACCAATGTTGGGGCAAGCAACAGAACTGCACAGAAGAAAAACTTGGTGGTGTCAATCCATGAAAGAATGGAAGCGATTCACCCCTTCACTCTCTTTTTGTGTGTCAGTCCACGGTCCCTTGCTTGGCTAGAAGGGAGAAGCTACAGGCAAAATACAGAGGTGGGACTTACTTGACTTGAGCAGATGTTTCAAATATAACCCCAATTCAGCTACTTGGCTTGGATGTCTTCTAGTCAATAAAAAGAAATAAGAGCTGATTCATTCCATTTTAATACTGACATCTACAATGGATCATGTAGATTAAACGCTAATACCTGTTTCTGTCTAATGACTGCAAAGGGACCTTGAAGTGAGAAGCTTATTCAGCAAATGTCTGAGTTTGGAAAGATGACGCACTTAAAACCCTCCAAACAGCAATGCTGGCTGTCTCCACAGGCTGTTTCTCTTTTGGGACTAGCAAGACTTTTAAGATGCAAAGCCACTAGGAGAGTACAAAGCCACCTTCAGCTTGAAGTAAAATA
>WEIS01070856.1:0-20863 GCA_013389965.1 Todus mexicanus
CAGGAGTGTTTGTGGGTGGAGAGGAACCATAGGTGATGGTATAGGTAAGGTTTTTGACATTGCAATACTTGATGTTCTTGTAAACAGGCAAGAAAAACCTGATGTAGATTGTGGCAGTGTGTATCTAGGTTCTCTCCAAAGTTAGGCAGTAGGCATCACAAGTAAAAATCTATGACCTGTGAGCTTTTTGAAATCTACCTTCCCAGTCACAGAGACTAGCGAGGGTCAGCATAAAGTGGTGGGTTTTCAGAACAGCAATAATCCTTTCTCTGAGTACTTTTCTTTGTGCACTAGTAGTTTATTGTCCTGTGAAAGCTAAAATAGATCAGATTACACTTCTTCCTTTTTTCCTTTTCTGAACTCTTACCTAAACAAGGCCCGATTCAAAGCAGCCCATGTTGGACTCTTAAATGCAGTAAGTCAGATGAGACCACTTCCCTCACCTGCAGGTTCAGATGTTGTGTCCGTTGTTGCCAGTTAGTGAGACCTGTTTCGAGCATTTTAGGGGCAGAGTGAGATCAAAATTGAACCTCAGAAAGCTCTGCTTCTGTGCCAGCTCCATGGGCTTTCCAGGGAAAGGCTAATTTTCCATTCTGCTGGTAAGGAAAAGCAGTCCTCCACTAAAGGAAGAATGGAATTATGTCCTCTAGAACTAACTGTTCTGGTAGAGCCCAGGTTGGGGGCATGTTGATGTTGTGCGTGTCTTCTCCCAGCAGAAGATACGGCTGTGTATTTTCAAGTTTGTTTAACGATGTGAGCAGAGATGCCATTCGGGCACTGCAGAATGTCATCAGAGGTCTGCCTGCAGGCAGCTTTGCAGTGATGATGTAGGTTCTCCTGATGGTTCTGCAAGTGTTTACATAGTAAAATGTTGCGTGCAAAAGCTGGTGCTGTTTGTATCTGCTGAAATGTCTTGTTGCACAGTGTCAAACACTAAGAAAACCTCTCAGAGCCTCCAAGCAGCTTTGCTTTACAGAACCAGGGCAAGTCAAGTCAGTGTAGGGAGTTTATATTTTAACCCAGATGCACTATTTCAGCCCCTGGTATTTCTCCAAGCAGATGCCACTACTTGGAAACAGAGGAGCTTGCATATTCCTACGTTCCTCACTTGTCCTGTACCTCATTCCAGTGCCTTGATGGCACAGCCAAAAGTGCCCTAGCAAAGAGAGCAGTATATTTTCCTGTATGTATTTATCACGGCCTGCACATCTTTAAAGGTCCCTTCCAATCCAAACTAGTCTATGATCTTCTCCTAGCTCCTCCACTGCTCATCCCAAAGTGCACAAACGTAGACCTTGTCCCCTCTGCAGACTGGAGCCTTATTTTTCCAACATCAAATTCATGCTGAAGGGAGGGAGTTTGCACCGAAATGCCCAACTTCCTTGTTGCTCCTGGTTCGTAGCCAGAAGGCCTCAGAAAGCCACCTCGCTGCATGCCAGGCAGCCGACAGAAAACCTCCTGTTAGCCCGCTTGTCTCCACAGGGAGGGTTTATCCAGCAAATTCCATAAAGTCGCTCGTAAAAAGCAATTCAACAAGGTGCCCAGCAATGTATGGGCTTCTAATGTTTTGTATGTTACCATGCACTGGTTGGCGTTGGCGACAGAGCAGACCTTGCTGGTTTTGTCTGCAAGCTTTCCCCATCTCCTGCCTCTGCCTTAGCAGATGACTGCTCCCTGCGCACATNTGGATCACTCTGGGGGCAGACTGGGGCTGAGCTGAGTAGATTTAAATATGAAAAGTGAACTTTTAGCTATGGTATCTTGGCCAATTATCGATGTAGACTTGCCCGTGGGTCCTGACAGCACAACTGTGTGTTCAGCGAGATGGTTTCTGTTGTCTGACAAGACAATGGTGGAAGTTTCCTCCAGTCGTGCACCCTTTGCAGAGGCTTTGTTGGTTATAATGTAAGGGTGTCTTAGGTGGCTCTGTCCCTCCCACTCCAGCCTTCTGCACAAATCCTCTTTTCTTCCCAAATTGAAAGAGCTGCCTGATGAGTGCTGTGGGGTTTATCTGTCATGGGCACGGGCTCAGTGATATTTTGAGCAGGGGCATGCGAGGGCTGGGTGCGGCGGTGCTGGGGTGCAGGCTCTTTGCCTGGGCCATGTATCGGGCCAGTGTAACTTTGCAAGGACCTTGCCATGTTACACAGCAGCTTTGTGGCTGAGCAAAAATAAATGAGCGACTTATCCCACTGCCAAGGACCGTCAGTGGGAGGTCAGTGTTTGATATTTCCACACCCAAAAAAGCAGCCCCAAGCTAGAATTACAGCACAAAATACCCATTCAGACCTCTCCAGCCTTCTGTTTTCATTGACTTCCATCCCCTGCTTGTACACACAGAGTCTCTTCCTTTCCAAAAGAAAACAGTATTGCTGATAAGGGACACTTATCTCGGCAAGTCATTGCAGAACAAGTGAGCTTTTGTGTTTGCATCTGATTCCTGTCACGATGTTAACAAACTCCTAGTATGGAAGCTTCAGTTCCACTCTGAGGATGGCCCTTAGGGCACTATGTGAGGTGCATTATATGTCTCATAAATGCTTCCCACAGATGTTTCTTCCTTCCTTAAAATAAAATAAAAAAAAACTTCTTAAGATTTCAGCCTTTCATTTGCTCTGTAAAGGACTTTTGAACAATGATCCTTGGCTATACCACACATGGATATTTACCCTTCCCATACTCTCTGCTGAGATGTTACTGGCCTTTGTTCCTTTCAAAGAATTAGCTAGGGCTGGAATTTTCTTTCCCATTGCGGCCGATTCCCATAAAAAACTGAATCTTTACCCACAGTTGCAGCAGTTTAAGTTTCACGCCTTATTTCCAGCACATGCTGCAGGTAGATGATGTGGCTTGGTGACACAGAGATTCCGCGTGAAGGAATTTCTGCCCTAGAAATGCTTTCTGATTTAAGTTAGGTGCTCAGCAGCTTCCAAGATAATCCCTAACCCGGAGGACTTGATGGAAGAAAGAGAGTTTTCAGGGACGCTTGCAAACTGTGTCAGCCTTCTGTAATTCATAGAATCACAGAATTTCCTAGACTGGAAAAGACCTTTAAGATCATCTAGTCCAATCGTAGACTAGAGCCCCTGTGATCCCATCTAAGACAGTCCAAACCCACTTCTGAGGGCTTTTTAGCAAAGAAGCTCAGACTCCTTTCCAAGTGACAAGGAAATAACTTCCTTGCTCAGCAGGGGAAGTGCATCCTATGAAAGTGGCGCTAAGAACCAAGTAGTCTCGGGGATGGATGTGGCTTTCCTATGGAATTCTGGTGAGGTGACAGCCGTGCCCAGAGCTTGCAGCATCTGCACTTGGGGCTCGTACCATGTGCGTGCCATAACCTGTGGCAGAGCAGGGCTGTCCTGCAGCTCTCCCCAACAACTCTTGGGCAGCCACGTGGTGCAAAAGCAAAGCGTGTTCAAGCTGAACAGCAAGTTGGTGGAAGCACTGAAATAAGAGGGTGGGAGACAGCTCTCCTGGTGTGGTGTTGAAACAACTACTCTGTATCTCCCTCCTGCAGCCAAAATCTGATGCAATTCTAATTTTGATTATTTACGCCAAACAAACTGGAGTGGGCTGTAACTATCCTTGACAAATAAACTAAAAATGAGCTGGTTGGAAAATGTTCTCCTTCCGATAGGATTTTTTGTTGTTGTTGTTGTTGGTAGGGAAAACTTAAGCCCAGAATATTCCAGTTCTTCCATGTCGCTTTGTGTTCTTGATGTTCTTCAGCAGACCTCCTTGCTCACAGTGAGCATTCTCCGATGTGCTCCTATCTTGGTTCACGTGTCATGGGAAGCCCAGGCAGTGGTGTTGTGCAGGATGCTTTGTGCCTGGGAATGCTGCCTGTAGAGGAGCAGAGGGATTTCAAATAACTGATTGCAGCGTCCCATGAGATATTTCATGTCTTGGGTTTTATTCAGATATTTTTGATGTTCATGTGAAAGAAGAGGTCACACAACTCTTAATCAGAAATCTAGTTTTCCACCGAAGAAATTCAAATGGATTTTCTTTTCTATTTTGTTTTGCTTTGCTTACCACCTTTTAATTAAAACAGCCTAGCTCAAAACAAACTACTCCTTAAAGAAGCTCTGTTGACGTGCCCAGAACATCCCTCATTTTTAATCCTTTTAAAATAAAGATTAAGTCTGTGGCCTTTTCCAGACACCTGCCCAAATATATGACCCTTACAGTTCACTCAAGGATTCAATCTTTTGGACAGATTTGGTGAAAAGAGAAGTTCTAAAGCCGTAAGTAAGATGTCCCCAGTTGAAGGCTCTAGCACTATACAAAAAAAGGGTCTTGAACTACTGCATGTCCTAGGAGTGTGCACANAATGTCCCCAGTTGAAGGAAATGAGAATATCAAGTCATTTAGAGGTTGGTGCCTGCCCTGGGATCTCCTTGAATCATGCTGGCTCTAGCACTATACAAAAGGGTCTTGAACTGCTGCATGTCCTAGGAGTGTGCACAACTGGCTGGTTAACCCTATAGATACTATATATTGAGGAAGGATGTAAAGATCTGAAAGATTTAAGGCGCTTCCTCTCGTACCAATCATTTTCCCCAAGATATATTTAAAAGCATGAATAACGTGAAACATTTAAGTAGTCTTCAGAGGGATTACTTGCATGTCATGGCATGTAGGCTGTAGCTTGCAGAGCTCTTCGTGAAGAGTTACGTATCTTTTGGCCTTGCATTGGAGAAGGGAAATTGAAAGTGTAGTAAATGACAGAGCTGGGACTATGTCCCAGATCGCTCTGTTCTGCTCACGGTCTGTCTCTCCTCCAGCCTGGTGCCTGCACGCTGCCCTTTTCTGGCTGTAGCTAATTGCTGCAGCTACTCAAAATTTAATAGAGTAGTAAGCCTCGAAGCAACTGACTTTTAAAAGCTGGAAATATTATGAGATGTTGGATTTTTATCGTTCTCTGGTAGGATGTGTTACTCCTACCTCTGCACGCCAGTCGTGTTCCAAACCCTTTTGCAGCAAGGGGAGCTCACCCTCTGACTGCAGTGGGAGCAGGACGTGTTTTGTGAGCACAGTTTCCTGAGGTGCTGCTGGGCTCTCGGTGGGTGATTTTTGCTGAAAGCCAGAGGTGTGTGTCTGCAACTTGCAGAATTGAGAGGAATAGGTTGGTTGGTTTGCTTTTTGAAAAGAAAATAGCGCCAAAATCCAAAAGATACTTCTGAAACAATCCCTTTACTAATTTTGACTGTTCTGGCAGAAACAGATTTAACGCCCTTGAACAGGCTGTACTGCGTGCTCTTTGCTGTCGTATAACTTAATTGAAAAAAATGGACCCAATTCTGCCAACGGCGTGAAGCCAGAGCACAGCACTCCAGAGCCACAACCTCCTCAGCTTTATATCCTCCTCTCTTGCATCTGCTTCTTAAATCTCCAATGAATAGAAGGCTTCATCTTTTTAAGCTCCGGCAGGACAACACACACGCAGAAAACTGACTCTACCACAAACTCCTCAGCAACACTCTCACTGTTTGGGGCAAGTAAATACGTGAATTTCAAAAGTCTTTCTGTGTGGAGAATCTGTTTGGATTTGCACAGGAAGCGGAGAGCGGGCATATAGGTAGCAATATTAATGAAGTTTTTAATAAAGGCTTCATTCAAGGCTTTCAAAGAAAATATAACTCTTATGGGACCCACAGTTTATCTGCCAAGTCCAAGAATCTGATTGGAATTTAAAATATATATTTAAAGGTCTCTGAGAAGTAGAAGATTAGAGGATGGAGCTGCCTGGGAAGGGCATATGGGAAATAACTGCTTGAAGAAGTCCCGGGAGGGGCTGAGCTTTGCAGTAGGGTGCACAAGCCATCGGAGAATCAATTCTTCTCGTGGCTGTAGAGTAGTAAGAAGAGAATGTGATTAATACAAATCCCATCACCACCTTAAACTGTTGGGCCATGTTAAAGTGGTGAAGTACAAACAGAACTCCTACAGTTGATGGACAAACATGTTCTGCGAGACCTTGAGTTCAGACCCTTTCCTTCTTTCTCCCACATAGCAGGTGGCTGTGTTGGCTCATTTGCTGCCTAAGAAATCCTGTTAAATAGTTTTGGTTCATATCCTTCATTTCCTGGAGGGTCTCGAGGTTGCTTGTTGTGGGATTGGGAGAAAAGAACATGCATCAGTCAGGTAAGCTGACTGGAAAGAGCACACTAAGGGAGGAGGCAGCCAGAGGCAGCAGCTTGGTGCTTGTAACGGGCCTTTTCTACCTCTAAAGTTCCTGATGTGTCTAAATCCTTACTCTGGGGAGAGCAGAATCAATCCGAGAAGCCTTTTGCTTAATATTTGGAGAAAATGAGTCCCCTGATAGGAGCTTGGAGGTGCCAAATCATCTTGCCTAGGATGAAGTAGCATAATTGAACGATCTGAGAGGATCATAGCTCATGAGGGTTTGTTCCCTCCCAGCTTTGGATTTCTTTTTGTGGGGGATTCTGTTTCCAAGTCTGTACTGGATGGGGATAGGAGATCGAGGCTTCCTCACCTATCTTTTTGTGCTCAGCTGGAGCTGTGATTTGCTTTGCTCGGATGCCACACATGTAATACTCGTGTCTCCTTTGCCATGTGGATCTATGGCTTTCTCAAAACCTTTCCAGAAGTTCTGTTCTTCGATTTGGGCTTTGCGTGTTTGTGTTATATGAAAGCGATGTGTTTGTTCACTATTTGGGGACAGATCTCATTAGCTTGGACAAGAAGCAAACAAGTGCAGGCCTGTGAAAGATCACTTTTAAACTTGGCTGTTTACAATAAAAGGGAGACACATGTCCTCTAGCCGGATGTCCAGGCAAGGCATGTGAGATGTCAGACATGCCTGTGCCAGCAGGATGGTCCCTGCCCAGAAAGCTGTAACAGATGATGTGCAAATGCACTGTTTATGATGATTCTCCTCTTACCTGGCAATAATCCCTTCTGTGTATTGCTCCTGTGCTTTGGACTCCTAGTATCAGCCAAGTAGTGGAGTTTCCAAGTCAAATGGCAAGAGCACAAAGCTGCGCATTGACCTTAATCTTGTTTAGAAAAATCAGCAATTCTAATTTGGAGTGAAGGCAGTCTCTGTCCCTGGGTCAAAGACCCTGAGAATGTAGGAGAACTCCTAGTGTAGCTCTGTCCAGCCTCATGCTCCTGTCCCTGGCAGCAACAGCCAAGAAAGAGGGGAATGACCAGCATATAGTGATAATTTCCCCACCACCACCCCACCGTGTGTTTTTTCCAGTGACTCAGTCTAGGGTTTTTCTCAGCTGCTGATGGTGTCTTTTGGATTTAACACCCATTGACAGATTTTTCCAATTGCTTTCCACAATGTCCTGTAACAAGCGGTTGCACAGTTCAATCACGTTCTGTGCATCGCTCTGGGGCTGCTTCCCACCCCGAGTGCCTTCGTTTTGCTGAGCTATGCCCGATTTGCAGACCTGTATTGATGTCATCAAGCTGGGCTGTATACTGGATGTGACACTTTAGGTACATCGATAGCAGTTTAATGTGTCGGGAAGGATCCTGTGAATGCTGCTTGTCTTGGGCTCACAGCACTTCTCTCACGTAGCGTCTCTATTCTACCTATTCTGCCACGCTTTCACCTTTGCTGGGTCCGGGCCAGGTGTCACTGTTTAATGCAGCAGCTTTGTTGATACGTTCCTGATAATCTGCTTTTCTTCTAGCAGCTTCAAGCTTTGCTGTTAGCAGAACAAATCTGTATTTCCACTACAGAGGGATTTGCAGGAAAATTCTGGCTCTGGTTAAGCTGATGACAAAACTCTTGGGGGTTTCAGAGTGATTTCTGTGTCATATTTTCATATGATCACAAGACTATTTCAGCAGCAGTAGGAATAACTACATGGAGAACAGGATCAGGCTTATTCAAAGAATTTGTCAGGCTTTAAATAGTAATAAGAAAATGGGGCTCCCGTTCTTCTGGGCTTGGTGAGGAGGCTTCAAACAACACAATCTGAAATATATCTTGAGTTCCCATCCTTTCCTGACCTCCTTTTCACTGAGGAGCGGATCCTTACGCTTCAGGTCATTGCAAGACTAAATATCAATGTTTACAGAACAAACATAACCCAAGGATTTTTGCTTCAGCATCAAATGAACAGAAAATATTTCTTTTTTTAAAAAAGTAACTTGGAAATAGATAGTAAAAATAGTGAGAAACTGCTCTTAGGAGCGAGTCTGCAGGGAGAAATTAAGTTTTGTTGCTTTTTTTTTTTTTTAAGGCTTAAGCAAACTTTGAAAATACCCATCCTGGTAAAGAAAGGGGGTTTTGGTGACTCCAGTGGCTGAGACACCCAAAAGAGGGTGGATATTTTGGCAAGCGGGACAAACAGAGGCTAACAGGAGCAGCAAACTTGTGACTCTGTGTATAAACTGAAGGTGATTCATCCAGGTTTTTATTTTAATAGCAAGGCCACCAAGCCAGCTAAAATACATTTGAGGTGAATGTCATGGAATAAAAGGATCAGCTCAGGACAGCAGAGCAGTGACCGGATGCCAACGCCCCGTGGTAGGTACCAAGACTAGAGGCTTGTCCTACCAGTGGTCAGGTTGCCAGGCATGGAGGAAAGAACGAGCAACTGCTGCTGCTTTGGCAGGAGGGGAACAAAAACAAGCGCTAAACACTCCGGCCCTTTGGATTTGCATCGCTCTTGTGTAAGTTCTGCTAAGTTTCCATAGTCCTTAAAACTGGAAACAACCCCCGAGGTTCTTTTCTCCCCCACAGCCCCAAACCCAACTCCTTTCGTTATTTGACTGAGAAGAAAGGAATCTATTTTGGTAGGAAACAGTTATT
This sequence comes from Todus mexicanus, assembly GCA_013389965.1. NCBI lineage: Eukaryota > Metazoa > Chordata > Aves > Coraciiformes > Todidae > Todus > Todus mexicanus. Next base: position 8,798 of record WEIS01070856.1, read on the forward strand.
TTAAGACGATCTAGAAAAGGCGATGGCTTTTAGCCAAATTAATAACATAATGCAAGGGAAATGTTGCCTTTTAGTGTAATGCTTCCCCTGCTAACACAAAAACAAAGTGCAGTGACTTAATGGAGCTGCTGGTTGTGAGTCTGAGGGTAACTGTGGTCCCTGCTCAGTTGCTTCACCTCCCTCCTCCTCTCCAGCTCAGGATGTCAGGCTGGAGCAGAGTTATCGTTTCTTCACTGGCTTTAATTCTAACCATTGGAAAGAGAAGTGGATACGTATTTGAAGGGCTAACTTGACGCTTTGGACCTGCTGAAATCCAGCAGCTATCCTCTGGAAAACTGAGTGTAGCTGAGAGCCTCGTGCATAGAGAATAATGTCTCATTTCCTCAAAATCATGCTTAAAAAATCATATTTACTTTAGTGGACACATCTGTGCTTCTAACTATTGATAAAGAATATCCAGGATGCCTGGTGTATGCGAGAAGCCATCGTATCAAGGGCTGTGTGGCTGGCAGAGAGATGAGCTCCGACAGCTCTGCTGATCCAAATGTCAAACAATTTTTGAGGGACTTTTTGTGAGACAAACACACACAAGAATTTTGAGGTAAAATTGATATTGAAGGCTAGACATTGAACCTGGATCTGCCACTGTTTTGCCTGGGCACAGGCTGGTTTTTTGCATATATAAGATTTAAGCTCCAGTTTCCTGGCTTTTTTTTCTGTGTGTGTGTGTGTGCCCGCTTCTTTTTCTTGAATATATATAAATGAAGAAGGTGTTTATTGCTGAAGGAAATGCAGTGGGAAGAGCATAATTTTTGTTGGCTTTCTGTCTGGTCTCCACGACAGGGAGAGACTGTGAAAAACACAAACAAATCTTTATTTCTGGACTAATTACTGAAAACCAGGAGCTTACAACAAGCTGAGAATAATTTGATGCAAAATACAGTTCTGTTGCCCTCTTTTCATACCTCCTCATTGCTCCACGAACCTCTTTTCCTTCTTTCCCGTTAGTTCTTTGCGCAGCCCTATCCAGGCTACTGAAACCTGTAAGCTCTTCCAAAAACTACTGAAAGACACAAAGCTTTCTTTTGACTTAATGAACTTCAGGTACCTAAGGCCTAAACCAACATAGTCTTGCTCCCAACCCATCTGTGGAAACAAACTGAGAAACAAATTCGATTGCTGGTTTGGAAGCGCTTTTGACCATTTATAGACTATGCTGAAATCCTCAGAATTTTGGTTTTGTCCTTACTGACACACAGAAGTCTTCAATAATAGAGGTTGATTCGAATCATTATTGAAGACTTCTCTATCATTTCCGTCAAGGGGAATCTACCTTTTCCTGGATTTTCACAGGCTGGACTTGCAGATGGTGCAGCTGATGCCCCGTTCTTGCTGCACAAGCAGCCTTGGAGTTGGATGCCAACAACCCCACTAGAACCTCTGCTGCTTTATTGAATGAGTTGTACTGGGGGGAACAAAATACAAATGGTTTCCTCCCTGTCAAAACCCTGTCTGATGAGTTTGGCCTATATATTCTGGTTTGCTCCAATGTGTTAAGCCAGTCCTACTGTCTCTCACCAAATAGGACAGTCAGAAGTTTAGAGTTTCTCCTTCAGCTGAGGACAGCTTTTGCAAATGCTTCCGACTCTCCCAAAAGAAAGATGCCGACTGTCGCTGCCTAACCTAGTGGGAGGAAGGGGCGTGATTTAATAATTGGGTTTCTTTAAAATGCATCTGTTGTGAGTCATTTGTGTACATCAAAGATAGCACCATCAGTTTAGTAACAGAGGTGGAGACCTGCTTGTCGTTTCAGATACGGAACAAGGATGAGGACAGATGGGAGTTTTCCAAACAGCCCCTCTAAATCTTCATCTCAGGTTCATGGCCCAAAAGCAGCTCTGAAGGAGGAGGGCAGCCTTAACACTGGGTGTTGTTGTGGGACACTTAGTTATTTAGGTACCGTAGGAGGTAACAGAAATATCGCCCCATGATTCTGTTCCCTTGCTCTTCCTCCAGCCTCCTCCCAACACATGTGCTAAATCATCTCTAACAAGAACACTGGAAGCACCAAATGGGAGTTTGGGGTTGGAACAGGCTGCCTGGAAAGGTGGTGGAATCACCATCCCTGGAGATGTTCAAAAAATATGTAGTTGTGGTGCTTCAGGACACAGTTTAATGGTTATGATAATATTTAGTAGACAGTTGGACTTGATGATCTTGAAGATTGTTTCCAGCCTTTATGATTCTATGAAATCTAGACTTTTTCCTTCCTAAAGCTTGATTTTTCCATCAAATATAGATCTCGCTGGCTTCAGAGGTTCAAGGCTGGAGTCACTTTACATTTTAGAAACATTTTTCTAAGTGATGCTTTTAAGAGACTTTTTTCTTCTGCTCTATTAAGTTAATGCATTTATTTAGCACAGAGGAGGTGGAGTTCATAATATCCTGTTCTGAGGAAGGAGTGCTGGGTAACACTGTGAGCCACTGTTCTAAGCACAGGCTTATTTACATTAATTAGAAAGTGCACTTGTTAAGTCCTCAATTAATTAGGTAGAGCAGCACCTATTGAGAGCAGATGAAAGAGCTACTGTGCAAGAGGAAGAAGGGAGGGAGAGATGTGAAAGATGAAAAGAGAAAGATAATACCAGTGCTGGAAATCGAAAGGTGTGGGAGAAGCCAAAAAGAGATCACGGATACAGCTCTGTTGGACCCTAAATTGTAGCCGCTGTTTGTAAATTGGCCTCAGATATGGCTCTGGTGCAGATTTTGTGGGATTATTTGGAGTCAATCTGGAGTTATAAAGCAAATCATTGACTAGGACTTTGAGACGGATTTACTCTAAGGTCCTGCTCAACTTATGATCTAGAGGCAGTAGGTCAGTCAGGAATATCTTGACTAATCTATAGTAGAGCAAAAACCACAGCAGAATAAGTGCAGTAGTTTGTTTCAGAGAGGAAATAGTTCACTCTGCTTTAAAAGACATTTGAAGGTTCTCCGCTGTTTCGTTTCCCTTCCTCTCCTTTTCCATTTTTCTTTGAATTAATGCATCCAGAATTTCAAAGCAAACAAGTTAAAGTTGCAGTTTTGAAAGAAAATTTTCATGCTCTGATTCCAGAAACACACTATTAATACCAGATGTTTAGCGAGTCATAAATGCATTTCCCAAAACTAAGGAGAATTAAATGATACGTCATGTATAGTTCTGCAGAACTCATGTCTCAGGTTTGCAGAATGGTTACATGGAATCGAGGATTTTAGGAGTTTTAAGAAGAACTTGGATTTCTTGCCCAAGGTTCCAAGAGCTGAGGGTTTAAGCAATATGCCAAATATCATGAGACTTTTGATAAAATCAGGCAGGGTTGCCAATTTTAAACTTAAACCCATCTCTTCATCTTGAGGTTCACTTGAACTTCAGCCCAGAACCAGTGGAAGAATTTTGTGGAGCTGGGCTGAGCCTTGGGGCTGACCCTTTGCCTGGCAGCCTGACGTTTGCTATAAAAGTTTGTGGTTCTTTTAAACAACGTGGCTAATCAAAAACCCATTTAGCGGGTGGCTGCAGCACTCTCCAAAAAGTTCTGTGTTGACAGATCAATAATCTAGTGCTGTGGATGGATAATAGGTTTTCTGTGATCCTCTGTGCATACGAGGCTTTTCTAAACTTCTCCTGTAATGTATATGCAGGACCGTCTGAGAGGCTTCTGATGAAATTTTATGCTCTAGTGATGACTACGTAGCAATTTCCAGGGAATTGTAATAGCATAGTAAGCCTGTGTTCTCGGAGGTTGAAGGAATCTTTCCTCAACGTTTCTGAGGTCCGCTGTAATTCCCTGTCTTTTCCACAGAGGAGTGCAAGTGTGGTTCCGCGATGGATAAAGGCAGTGTTGGTGGTGGGCAGTGGGAACACTGGGAGCTGTTGTAAGCCTTTTCCCCAAAACCTTGGAATATTCCTAACAAATCAAGTTGTGTCACAGTACACGATTAGGTAATGGCAAGTGTTGGAGCCTGACTCTGCTTAATGTTCGTTTCCCTCATGTTCCGCTCTGCAGAAGCTTGGTGCAGAGCAGCTTTTGGCAACTGAAATGATTGCTATGAGAATATGATTATTTGAGGCAGAGGAATGAGGCTTGTCTGTGTTAAAATACAGGGTTAACAGATGTCTTTGGAGATGGGCTTTCTGTCCCTGAGTGTGAGAGGGATTTGCTGGGCTATTCCTCCTGCCATTCTTTCATTTCTTTCTTAGCTTTGTGAATGTTAAAACCAAAATCTGAACACACCGCTCTGCCTCTGTCTGCTTGCCTGCTGGGTCCAGCTGTTTTTGCTGTCTTTGCTTTTTATGCCCATGTGCTTCAGCCTCTAAAATACTCTGTTCCCTTTTACTGACTCTGTTCCATCAATCTGTCCTGAAACCTTTTCTTTCTTTTTTGTTTTTTTCCAATACGCAATTTAACCTTAAATAATAATTATTATTTTAAATATATAACTTTGTAAATCATCCTGAGAGGTTTCATATGACAGAGACAACTTCTGAACCATAACGACTGAGGTTTCTGAGGCAGCATAGGCATCTGAATACAAACCTTTCATTAATTTTAATGAGGACCAGAAATCTGTGCATACATCTCCAAAATTGTGTCAGAATACTTAATGTGTGAACAATCCTGTCACCCCTTTGATACCACAGTCTCCTGAGTTAATGATGATCTTGTAGAGAGTAATAGCAAATGTCAAAACAAGGTTTGCTTCCTTTGTGGAAGAGAGATTTGTGATGTGGACTTACTGAGTGGCTTTGATGTCCCCACCAAACAGGAGAGATGCAAACAAACATAACTTCTGGATGTTTCAGCCCAACAGCATTCCCTGGGCTTCAGGCATCAGCTTTGTCTCAGGAATTGATTCTAAGCTGAAGCCAAAGGAATGAGGAAAGGATCTTGCTGCTAACGCAGGTCTAGAGTCTTATGTGTAAGTAGTAAATATCCACAGACACCACAGACCTTTCTTCCTAGCTGCAGGTCCACCTGTACTGTGAAAAAGATGATGCGCAACTTTGGGTAAAGAGCTCTAAATGAATCATTTACCTCATGAATGTTGTTCACTTCAGCGCAGCCAAAGGTGTTTATGAATCCTGCACGGCTTTAAGTACTTTTCTGCAGGAGAAGGAAAAGTTGAAGCAAACCCAGGAAGTTTTCTACAACATTTGCACACAGAAATGTTCACACACACACACCCACACACACCCTTTTTTTATTATTATTTATTTATTTCAGAATTTTTCCAAAACAAACCTCAAAAAGTGATCAGGAAGTTTTGGCACACCCCGAAACACTTGGGGCTTTACGGTACCCAGAATATTGTCTGTTCTCAGCACCAGTGTTGGCTACTAGAACAGCCTGACTGTGCCACAGACCTGCTGCAAACCGCTGGAAATCTTTTCCATTGACACTTCCACATTTCTGACGGGGAAGCAGTTTTTCAGCTTTACATTAATTTGATGTGACTAAGACTGTTTTACTTGAACAAATACTTATGGAAAGCAGGCGTCCTATAGGATGGCAGTGCTGGCTGATAGGATCTTGAAACTGGTTTCCCAAAACAACTTCTTACACTTTTGGCACCAAAGCACTGAAACCTGGTGAGGTTCTGCCAAATCCTAGAGCAGCTAAAACAATGCACACATGCACTAACTCTGGCAATGACAGAAAGCTAACTATATTTTAAACTCGACATTCAACAGAGTTAATCTTTGTAAGTTACTCTTAAAATAACCCAGATTTTTCTAGCAATGACTTAAAGGAAGCCTGTGTGGTTAATACTGATTGAATTATAAAAGCAATCTAAAACTCCCTGATGCTCTTTTGCTGATTTGTACTGAGAGATTCAAACAGCAGGGGAATAGTTTGGGGGGGTTTGAGTGGCTTGATATTTTTGGTGCCGGCCTGAAGAGTTGCCTTCACTAAAGCACCAAAGCCAGACCACCTGACTGGTGTAATTGGCCACAGCTAAATTCAGCTTGGGCTTCAACTCTCCAGTGTTGAATTTGCACGCTCCACGTGGTTTTCAGAGACAAAATATCCGTTCTTATTTTCTAAGGTGAAAGAACTGCCACACCTTCCCAAAATGATCACAAGCAGATTGAGAGCTGGGTTTACATTGTTAGGGAGCCTTTTCACAGTCAACTGTGCTTAACTCTCGTGTACCAGGCTGGGTTAAGGAGATAGATGGTAAAATGAGGTGGTGTAGATTTGGCTATAGATCGTAGGGAGCGAAGCCTCACAAAGGTTACCTTGTTCTTCCTCCTTATTTTCAAAGGCCGGTGGCAATATCTGAAGATGTCTTACTCTAGAGACATTTTGATCAAAAGCTAGAAAATTAGGCCCATTAAAGTATTGATTGAGGCTTGGTACTGAAGTGACTGTTGTGGGATTTGGAGGCACAGTGTGAGTCTGCCCCTTTCTTTTAGCAAATTAGGAGTGCTGGTATTGGCCCTTCTGCAGCAGAAATATCAGAATAGAGACAAATAGCCTCAGGCAACGAGCTACCAAGTAGTGGAAATGGAAAAATCCATCTTTAGTTGTGCCAAAATGCTGGAGACGTCAAGCGATGCTGCTGTGAGAGAAGCAGGCGTTGCACACAGCCTTTGTGTAGTCCCGCAACAGGCTGAGGATGGACACAACTCATCTTCACCCTGATGTATCACATCAGTTGTGCTACAGCTGGATGCTTGACTTGCCTTCTGGAGAGAGAGATAATAGGTGAAAACAAAGTGAACAGATGAGATTAGGAAGGGAGGTTGAACTTTGGGAAACAAACCCACAGAGGGGCATTTGGCAGGTTGTTGTCGCGGTTGGAGAGATGCCTCACGGCGTCAGTTCCCTTCTGCATTACCTCAGGAGTGGAGGTTTGTGCCTAGAAACACATGGGTTGCTTCTTGGAGACGTAATTGTCTAGGGGGGGATTAAGCGAGAGGATCAGCTAACCAGCTGGCAGGCAAGGCCGTGGCCTTGAGCAGAGTGATGGAAGCAAGCAGACAGCAGGAAAATGCGGTGGTGGAGCTGTTGGAGCTGAGGTGCTCTGTGGTGGGACACTGCTGCTGGCACCATTTCCACCAGCAGCCCTTCACAGCGCAAGGCCCCAGCCTAGTATCTGCTAGCATTGCTTGGAACATGACTGATCTCCAGAAAAAAAAAGTTGTGCTGGCTGTGAACACCATTAGGCCTTGCTGGATTCATGTGGGCGTTGCATTAGGCTGGACACAAGAGACAAAGCCCAGTTTGAAGACCTGTGCCACCACCAGGACCAGCCCAGAGTGGTAGTGGTGTCACCAGTCCCCTGCCTCAACACTGCTACTTGTGCTCGAGTTCTTGGGCTGCCTGAGAGGGACTCAGCTGTAATGATCTTCCAGGTCTTTTCCAACCTAAAGCAATTCTATGATTCTCTATTAACCTCCATCAGTTTTGCTTAATTACTCACCAAGGCACAAGGGGGCACCCATGGCTAAAGCTTTGATTATTCACCAAGACCTGAGAGCCTTTGTGTCCGTCAGGGTCTCCTCTCACCCCCCATCTGGGCTGTGTCCCCCTCTTTGGTGGGGTGAGGTTATAGTTGGGGAATCAGAAATTTGGTCTTGGTAAGGTGAGAAAGTTTCCAGTTCCTTTTCATAGGCACTAGAGGAGGAATCCTAAGACACTTTTCTTTTTTGGAGGCTTAAGTAAAGGCTGCTAAATAATGAAATATTAAAGTAGGACCATTAAAATAATCCTTTGGGGAATTTTGGTTGTTTGGTTTGTTTTTCTTTTTTCCTCCAGACAATGTTTCAATTATTTTAGTTCATGACAACTTCAGCACCGTTATGCTAACAAGAGATGGTCTTTTATAATTAAAGACAGGTTCATATTTTTGCCATTTCAGGATGGAATTAGATTTCTGGGATAAGAGGGAAGCTTTCTAGTGATTTTCTTCTTATGATGTTTATGTAGCAAGCTAGAATTTCATCAAGTTTTTACAGTTGCGTAAGGCCTTCAAAATACCCATAAGTAAACTGGTGCCTCCCTGTGGATTGAGTCATTGTCTTAATTTTTCTGTTTATTTTCAAAATTGCTGAATAACTCTCAAAACTGCCAGATAATTTTATCCCCCCATGTCCTTCAATAAGAAATACGATGTTCTAAATTTCTAAAACGGAAAGTTGAATGGAATCCTGGCTGGCTTTCCCCACCTTCTGCGCTTTCTCCTCTCTGGACTGAGCTGCTTCACCATTTTCATTGAGGTGTCCTTCCAGAGATGTTACCCACCCCTCTATATGTCTTTACAATTTTTCCACACACAGAAGATGAATTAGATTGTCGAGCAATGTCGACAGCACTAGTCGTTCTTTCCTCCCCTGCTCCAAGAATGGAAAGACCTTTTCCCACTTTGATCAGGAAAAGCCTGAGCAAACAGATCTGCTCTGCAGCACAGCCCAGGGGTCAAGGAGGCAGAGACAGGAGCCTTGCAGCGGGGGGTTGGAGCCTCCCCTTCCTCTTTCTCCCAAGGACAGGCAGCTAGAGACTGCTGCTCTTCCCCTGCTGCTAACTGGTGTCTGCTCGACAAGGTAAATGAGACCAGACGACGAGGATTTGTGCAGGGGAAGAAATCTTGACACTTGCCAGTGAGAACTTTGCTGGCTGCAAAAGTTGGATGCCCGGAGACTCCTGTAACCCCCTCAACCCTACCTCTCTGCTTTCTCACTATTGTTCTCACCTGGCACAAGACAAGCCCAGCGAAAGCAGAAGCTCCTAATTGCCCTTTTTTTAAAGCAGACCAGTCTGATTTCTGCTGAGTGAGCAGAAACTCTCATTAATTTGGAACAGGGAGGAATGTGTAATGGGCAAGGAAGCAGAGATGAACTCCACGCTTGTCTCCACAGTAAATGAACCTGCAGTGAAGCCAAAAGCCCCGTCCCAAGCTCTGGAGGAAGGTGCAGTTAATATCTACAGCTTAATGACATGATACTGTCCACAGCACCAGAGCTTCTCCCTCTCATATCCACAGCAGCTTTGCTTTTTGTGGTAGTGGAATGCATTCTAGGTTTATATTGTAGTTCCTTTTGTTTCGGATGATGTTCTTTAAATATTCTGGCTACTGTGAATAAGGTTTTCTCTGGCAGAGTGGGTCAAGGCTAGAAGAACTATCAGCTTCTATCAGACACTTTCCAAAAATAAATTGGCAAATCTGTGGCAACTCATTATCTTCAGCGCATGGCTGATGTGTGTGAAGCCTGCCAGGTTCTCATACATACAGCCTAATGATGTTAAAACGGGGAATAGTCGCTGTGCTATGATACTCTTGAGTGGCCTGAGAAAGTTATAATGCGTGCGTGTTTCAGCTCTGGGCGCTGGAAAAAAAATGTGCTGGGCTTGGCTGGCTCAGCTTAGCCAAGTCTTAGATGGTTTCTAAACTTGCTTTGTCCATAAGTAAGAGACGTGAGGTAGGAGGTGAAATTTGTGGCTTAGGTGATCTGGGGTTATCGTCCTCTCGGGGCTCTTTGTGCCCCTTTTCTTAATAATTTCAACTGTGGAGTCTCCAGTGCTGGGAATGTTTTCTTCTCACTTGTCTGGCTTGAGCAAAATGAGGGCTCCAGTTGGGTGTCTGGAGTTTCTATAACATTAAAAAAAAAGGGGGGGACGTGATCAGGCTTCTTTTAGTACAATATAGAGGGAATATACTTTGCTGTAAGCACACGTGTCCTGAGGAAACTAGTAACTTCTGTTGATGTGGATGCTGTACGAGGATGTCAGGGAAAAAAATAAATCTCTTGCAGTTCAAAGGATCTGGTGAGAAAATGTATATAATAGAAAAAGAGTTAACACAAGGGTGCAGAAGTGAGGAAGAGGCATGTGTTGAAGAAACCCTAGTTATTGCAAGTCCAGGAGGAAGTGCAAGTTCTAATTTGAGCCTCCCAAATCCATTGTGAATGTCTCTTGCCATCTGGAATGATCTCTGAACTCCAGGAAATCCTTGTCAGTGCTTGTTTGGGGATGCTCTAATCAGGAAGAAACTTGCAGACCCTGCAACTGTCAAGCCTTGTGCTGAGGAAATACCTGGATCGTGTCAGGGTGAAGTGCAGAACATGAGACCAGGCAGTATTCCGAGGTGAAACCCCGGATCTAGTTTGAGCTGATAGCTGCCTCAGAGGGTGCTCTGATGTTCCAGAGCAATCCTGGAACCAAACAGTGTGAAACGCTGTTAGTTTTACCTTCATGCTGAGTTTGGTGAGGACAAGGATAAGACTGCCCAGGAGGAGAAGTGCATCCAGCATGTGACATCCTGTGGGAGCACCACAGGCTGACACACGAAGGCAGAGAATGTGGAAAAATGAGGTGGATTTGCTGCTTTGTGTGAAAACCTCTTTCGTTTGTCCGGCAGCTAAAGGGAGGGAGGAAAGCCAGGAGAGAGCAGGGATCTTCCGAACCCAGCCAAGGCATTTATCAGGACAGTTGTTGCCTTCGTGCCACTCCAGTCAAACCAGGGGAACTGCCAGTAGTTTTGGGGGTAATTTGTAAGGAGGGGATGGAGCAGCATGGTGGCAACAATCCTGGAAATGAGGCTTCTGCCATTTTGTGCCTATTCTGTGTAGAAGAAAAATGAGGAATCTCAAATCATAAGATTGATCGACAAACACTGAGCATCATTTTGACAATGTTTTACGATCAGAATTAAAAATAGGTAGTGAATAGAGAAGATGGAGCAAGTGTTAGGATATCAAATGAATATATATGGGTATAGGAAACTGCTATTTATAGGAGAATTTCTGGGTGTGGATGTAGAGTGCTTCTGGAAAAATCAAGCTGTTGAAACAACGCGTTTTGTTCTGGGATCACAAGTAGAGTTACAAAAGTGGAAGCACCTTGAGCCAGTCGTTTTCAAAATCTTTGGCATTAGCGTGTTAGCCTCCATCTGTGTTTACAAACCACGCTTAAGAGCTTTATTTCCGTTATGTTCACGAAAGCTGATTTTTAAGAACCTTACAAATAACAAAAGACCTTTGTCAAATGCAGGTCTGTGTCCAACATGACCTTAGAGTGGGCTTTTGCTCTCCTTTACCCTCCCGGCTTTCACCCCACTGTAAAAGGGTGGTTTATTTATCCAAAGGCCCTGCAAGCAATTTTGCTTTCTTATTTTCCTTGATATTATAAAAAGCAAGTTGGGCAGGACATGAATGTGTTCCATCCCCTTAGTTTATTTAAAGTCTATCTTGCTCACATTTCAGTCAAGCTTAGCAGTAACTCTCCCCTTTGGAACAGGATCATGACATACTAACCTTGGGGATTTCAGCTGAGATTTGCTTGTTTGACTTTTCCCCGGATTTCATGACCTAGTTCTTCTGTGCTCCCTCCCTGATGTGAGGAGAGTGAAGAACACTTGAAAGTGGAATCTTTGAAACTACTCAGTTTTCAAAGGGTCTCTCCCAGACTGTTTGCATTGGCTTCTCCTTGTTTCTTACCTTCCCTTGCTCCTTGAAAAAAGACTGTGTAAATAGAAAATAATTGTATGAATTTTAAGAGTCTTTTTATTATAGTTGAGCTGGAAGGATTTATGGCAAATTGTTGTTGAGCAGGCACTGTAACAGCTGTGGTTACTGGGCAGCCAACCCTGAGCTGGTTAGGAACCTCTTTGCTGGTCTGTTCTGGGCAGTGTAAGAGGCTCATCCCAACCCATCCTCCATTTAGCACCACAGGGCAGCCTCCAGAAACACAAAAGCAATCAGGAACCTAACTTTAGGAACTATTCCCAAACTCCTAAGCTTTATCACTTGAGGCATTAAATTGTTACTATAAAATTCCATTTCGGAAAGGCGTTTCAGCCAGTGAGCACAGCAAGGGCTGGGAAAGTGTCCGAAAACTCCAGCCCAGTCCCTGAGCCGAAGGCCAAGTTTCAGGATTGGCTTTATGTTCCAGAACAGGAGCAGGTGGCATCAGGACACAGGTTACTGTCTGAGCAGTGGCTCCAGGAGCTTCTGCCAGCAGCAAGAGATGGATGAGGGATGGGCAGGACATGCTCCACCAGCCAGTCCTGGCTGCTTCGTGCTGG
>WEIS01070857.1:0-74376 GCA_013389965.1 Todus mexicanus
GGCCTCCCCCCGGTGTGAGGGGGTGTTAAGGGTGTGTTGAGAGGGTTTTGAGAGGGTTTTGGGGTCTCCCTGTCATCACAACCCCGGCCCCTGTCATGGCTCTGCCCCGTTGAGTGGGTGCCCCCGTTGTGCTCTCGCTGTGGAGTGGGGGATTTGTGTGTGGCCTCTCACCAGACGCGTCCCCTCAGCCCACACGGGTGTCCGAGCGGCACAGTTTGGGGTGTCGAGCTCGAGGATGTCACCCCTGGTGTGTGAGCGACATAGTTTGGGGTGTTGATCTCGGGGCTGTCACCCCCGGTGTGTGAGCGGCACAGTTTGGGCTGTTGATCTCGGGGTTGTCACCCCTGGTGTGTGAGCGGCGCGTTTTGGGGTGTCGGGCTTGTGGTTGTCACCCCCAGTGTGTGAGCGGCACGGTTTGGGGTGTTGAACTCGAGGATGTCACCCCTGGTGTGTGAGCGACATAGTTTGGGGTGTTGATCTCGGGGCTGTCACCCCCGGTGTGTGAGCGGCACAGTTTGGGATGTCGGGCTCCTTGTGTGCTGCTGCTCAGGGCTGTCACTCTGGTCCTGTGCCCCACAAGGTGCTCCTCAGACACCTGTGGATGGAGGCGGCGTGAGGAGCTGTGAGGAGCTGGGGCTGCGTCTTGCGGTGATCCCCAAGAGCTGGAACCTGCTGGCTTGAGTGAGGTCCCTTGTCAGGACGGGTGTCATGGAGAAGCAGCCCACGGAGGAGCTATGGGGATGTTTTACACGTGTGAAGTATCCCCTGTGGGAAATGTTAACACAAAAATCATGACAAGCACTTGATCTGTTCCCACCTTTTCTTGCACCGCCCGGGTGCCGTTCCTCGGCGAAGGCACCACGGTGTGCGTGGCCTCTGTCACTGAAGATGGTGCTTTGGTGGAGGGTTGTTGCTGGAACGTGTCTTTGCAAAGCGAACGCCACGGTTTTCATGGCGTTGTCCTAAGCGTATGTCCGTGCGACCTCCCAGAGCTTGTGCTGTGTGTGAACGTGGCTTGGTTGGACGTACCAACCAGTTGGTTGGGTTGGAAGTCGCGATGATCTTCAGCATCTATTTTGCAGTAGGTAGAACGGGTTGGATTGAGAGTGAGCGTTGGCTTTGTGAGGATGGGCTGGTGATGGATATGTACGGAGTGGATGGAAATAGGTCAGGTGTTCCCTGTCCTCCTTAAAAGAAAAAAGTTTGCGACCGTTCCTCGTGAATAAAATGTGTGTGCCAAACTGTCTGCCCTTATCGTTTTAGGGTGTTGTCTGCATACAGAAAAAATGCTGTACAAATTACCCGTATCTCTCACTCATGTTGGTGCCCCCACCCACGTTGAGAAGGGCAGGCTCAGAGCGTGGTCTGTGTTCTTCTAGTTCGCCTTTTCATAAAGTTGGTCGTGGACTTCTTCCCCGCGCTCGTGCTGCGATAACACGGAGTAAAAAGAGCCGCCAGAAGTGCAGCGGCGCAGATCTGTACAGCTCGTGTGCGTGCTACGGGGATCGTGGGTGATTTGGCATCCTCTTCAGAACGCTGAGTCTAGGGCAGCACGAGGGCTTCTAGGGAAGATCCATGGGGAAGACCCTGCTGTCATCTTCAGGGAGCTGGCACCTCACCGCCTCCTTGGTTGCTTTCTTTCTGCTGGTGTCTACAGCCTGATGGCTTTGCAGGAGAAACTGCCATGAAGGAGCCTGCTGGGACTGGTGCTGTAGTGGTGAAGGAGGGTGCAGGACCTCGGTGGTGAACTGACAGAAGACAGAAGCAGTTGATTGAAAGTGAGGGAGGGAAAAACCCAGTCGATGAGGAGATGAGGTAGAGAGATTGTAAGTGCGGCAGGCAGAGGGAGATGAAGGTGGTAACGTGGCTAAACATGACCATAGAAACAGGAGCATCAAAGATTAGGAAAGAAACGGTGGAAGAANTTCTAAACTCTTGGTATTTGGAGGAGATTTTTAGGGACTTTGAACTGCAGGTCTAGATTGAGCCTTTATGTTTGTTCTCGATGTACAGCAAAAGAAAATCTGAAGAATAAACCCTTGAATTAGTGATGCTATCTCACACCTTGGGTGCTGTTCGCTAGCGGAAGAAGAGGCTGAAAACTCCCTTTGCCTGTGTCTGTGGCAGCAGTTGTAGCGTGCTGCTCGGTACTCCTGGAGACCAAATTATTCTGGTATACGCCAAACTTTGCTATTTAATTATGACTGGTGTGTTCCCATCTGGGGATCTGGTATCCGTTGGTAGAATTCAAGCGAGTAATGCAATACTCAGCACCGCTGTTGTTTTGTCTCTGAGTTACTGGATTAGAGATTTCTGCCCGTGACCGTTCCTTACGGTCCCGCGGTTCCTGGCGCTGGATGAGATCGGCGTATTCATCGCCTCAGAGGGGTGAGGTGAGCTTGTGTCTGGGACACCTGCGGGGCTGGCGCAGCTTTGATCTGTTTCGAACGATGTGCTGGGCGAGGGTTAGTTGATTGCTCGTAGTAGGGGGTGGATTTGGTGCGGGTACGTTCCGTCAAACTGAGTCTTGACTTTGCACCGTTTCTTAGCTGGCAGAGTTATTTCCGTGCGTGTGTCGGTCTCTGTCTTTTAATCTGTTACCTACAAATGGGGATAGAGGCCGAGCTCAAAGAAACTGAAAGCCAAACCGTCAGTCGCTTGGAGCTGTAGGTGCCAAGTGCTAGCGTGTCATTTTGTTTCGGTACGGTCTAGCCATTCGGCCGTCGCCGTCTTCATTGGGTTTCAGTTAGATTAAAGTCTTTAATTGTGAATTGCAAAGATTGTATCCGCTGCTTGGGTGTTTATTGATCTGGCAGAATTTAGATAAGTGAAAGCGGAGCAGCCTTTTGTTCGCTGTGCGTTCACCTGGAAGTCAGGAGGGTTAGGAACTGCGGGAAAGCAAACATTTGGGTGAAGATAAATTAGCCCTTTTAATGAAAAAACCCCAAGAGTGGCTTTGTTCTAGGCTACTCAAAACACACGCGCTCAAAAGCAATATTGAAAATACTCTGAGTTAGGTGATAAACTTTTTGGGGTACAGATTAGTTGGGCATAACCCAGTTCATCACTCCTGGAGATAATTCTCTTGAGTGCGTCTGTCTGAAATACGAGCAGCCATCCTGTAAATAAACATCAGGTTTCCGTGTCCCCGCAGGCTGTCCCCTCACTGGAGTTCTGGACCAAGGTGCCTGAGAGCACATCCCTTTATACCACAGCGCGATAAGCTTTGCCATTTGCAGCATAAAAGACAAAAAACTCTTGGCTTTCCTTTTGCATGAGGGGAGGAATTGTGGGAAATTCCTGAAGGATTAGGACCCGTAAGTAGTGCTAGAGCTGCATCCACGTCCTTGGCTGTGCTGTCATGTTAGAAACCACTGCCTTGCGCTCACCCAGGCTGCGTCTTGCACCCATTTTGTGCCAGCTGTTCAGAGGCAGAAGGACTAGTGAGCTGGAGTGAGGGATGTTTTAAGCGGGGGTGAAAATCTGGTTGGTTCAACGCTTTAGGTAAAGCTCAAATCAAAGACCTTTTTTTATCCGCGTGGTTTTGAGTAGTACCTTGTCTGGCGGTTTCTCAGCCTTTCGTAGGAACTCTGATGCGGACGGCGATGGAAACACCGGTGAAAAAGAAATCAAAATAGCAAGATCGTAGGTGAAGCTGGATTATCAGTGAAGAGCTTCTGCGCGCAGTCTTATTTATCTCAAAATCTTACGTTTACGTTCTGCCTCGAAATCAACAGCGCGCAAAAACGCACCTCGAAGCATTTGTAGCAGCGGAGAGTAATCCTGATCTTCTTATCGGTGGACAGTGTCTTATCTCTGGCAGCGCAAAGGCAGCACATCTGATCTCAAACGCGCAGAACTGACTGACTGGGGAGAACACCAAAACCCGGTTGTGTAGCTAACGCGTTTTCAGGGTTGCTGCTTTTTTTTTTGGTACGTGGTTCGCTCTTCTAGGACCCTCAGCGTTTCTCTGCAATAGTCCGTTAGCTTATTCTTTTGATGTGCTTGAACCGGGTGGTCTTCACAAGCTGGCAAACACGTTTAGGCTTTTGAGATTTGGTTTTAGAAACCTCTTGTGTTCTTTTTAAGCCCTCAGAACTCTTGAAAAATGAGCCAACTGTTGCCCTCATTCTGCTTTGGTTTTCTTAGATCAATAAGCTGATATGGACTTATACAAAAATAGAAACTAGCTCTGTTGTTTAAGCAAAACCCTAAAACCCAAACAAACAAAAAAACCCCACAAAGAACCCAGAAGGCGAACAACAACAACCCCTCCCTTGTGTTTTTAGGTTTCAGGTATGGTAATACCCTTGGAGATAGTTGGGAAAGAAAGCACAGACTACGTCAGTCCTTCTAAACCAGGGACTTCGCAGCGCTCTCCTACGTTGTTACCTGTAAATGTTGGCTTATCAGGGAAGTATAAGCTGCTTATTACCGCTATTTTTTAAGCCTGTGTGAGCTTCGCTGCATGCAAGCCTACGGCGGGCTGGTATTAGGAAGTGTGAATAGTTGCAGGAAGTTGGAAATAAAAAGTACTGGAGCGTGAACAGGAAGGGGCTGCCTTCACAGCGTGTGCTTACCACCAACTACATCCCCTGCAAAATAATAACACCACCCTGCATTTTAGAGTTCTTCAGAGGACGGATGTTGAAAGCAAGCAGCGTGAGAGGTGGGTGGTGGGGTCGTCTGGGCTCAGTCGGTGCAGGATTTTGCTGTCCAGCTGATGAACACGCATGTTGAAGCCATGAGGTATTCCTGCCTCGTGTGCGAGTGGGGCTGGAGCTGTGCTTGGCTTGCAATGTTTGCACTTACTAAGCAACTCCTTTCGGCTGTCAAAAGCGAGAGGGAATTCACATACGGATAACTGCTCTATAGGTGGCATATAAATATTTTGCAGAGTGAAAAGCTTCATGTACTGCTTTGACATTTGCAGAATTAGTTTGGGGCTGGCAAGGCGTGGTGTTTCAGAAATCCTGAACTCTGTGACAAAGAGGAGAGGGATTCAGTCACCTAGAATCGTCCCAGCTTGGAAAGGGATTCTTTTCTTTTCTTTTTTTTTTTTTTAGATTAAAAAAGAGAATTATTTATAATGCTTGTAAATTGCTTATGTTAGCATATGGACTATTTTTTTGTGGCATAGGAGACAAAATGAAAATGAGTGATTTCTTCTAAAAAGCCTCAGAGCTTAGAGTTTCCTGTAACATCACTTTCTCTCTTTGTAGGTTCATGTGCTGTCTAACATTTTTCATATTGTGTGGCTCTACTTTAAGGGAAATTCTACTGGAATTCACAATTTTGTTTTCTGTAGGCATATTCTTTCCACCAGAATAAGGTTTTTCTGACTTCCGTGAGGAGCTGAAATACACAACCTTCTTATTACAAAGGATCTGACCTCTGGAAGCTCTTCCCGCAGCGCGTTACAGCGTCTCTGCCGGGCTCTTTGCTGGATGTTCCAGCCCCCGTAACGCCGTGATGGGAGGGAATGTGTCAGTCCATCAGTTAATCACACTTATTGTGTGGCATGTTAGCATGAGCTAACTGTCACTGGTTAGACTGTATTAATATACCCGGCTGTGAACTGGGGCAGCCAGAGAGCAACCACACATTCCCCCTGTTAACCCAGCTAAAAGGAGCTGTAATTTCTGAGAGAGGAGCAAAAATAAAGAGCTGGAGCAGTAATATCTTCAATTGCTGCATCGAGGCTCGGGAGGCTTGTCAGGACCCCAAGAGCTATGTTCATTTTTGGAGGATGCCAAAGTGGTGTTTTATCCCTTCCAGTAACTTCTGCTTCTTAAAAAACTTCATAAATCTTTTTGTAAGCACAGGAGACGGGGCTGAAAGAGATGGCAAGAAGTTACCTGGTCCATCCCTTTACCTCATGGCATTGCCTACGTCTAAACTGTCTAAGATTTTCTTCTTGTCTAATTGTTGTTGTTTTTTTAATACTATGTCAGGTAATTTCCTCCTGAAAAGCTCCTTAAACTAGTTTTTGGTGAAATCATCGACTGGAAGAGGGAGACAATCACAGAGGGAGGTTTCTATCTTACAAAGACTTTCTAGAATGTATAAACTTTGCGTAACATTCAGCACATCACTTGCAAATCAGGTACAGAGTTGTTGCTGCAGGCCCTGCCCCGTGCCCAGAGCCAGCCAGCAATTCCCCCAGTGTCCAGAATTCATGAACAATCACATGCCAGCAGGCAGCAGAGCAGCTGCGATTTCTTAGCTACCTTTTTTTCCACCCCCCTCTACTTTATTGAGAGATAGTTTGTCTTTTGTATCAGGGCGATCAGAAACACAAAGCCTCGCCAGAGGGGCACACGGGGAGATGCTGAAGGCTTGTACTTTCTCAAGCTCCACCTAGTGATGACAGCCAATTTAGATGCTGCTGATAATTTTCTCGGCAATCTCCCGTCTTGTGTATTTTGATCCCTGCTTGATGCCGTTGATACCGGTTTGACTTTTGAAATACCCGTCGGAATGAATGCTTCCTTCAAACGAATACCAGCAATTTCTTCTCTCCTTCGCTTTGTCGCAAGCTGTCTTCTGACTCATGCACCCTCACCCTGCCATAGTGTTCATTCAGGTTTAGAAGGTGGGTTATATAGTTGTAGGGATAGTCGGTTATATAGTTCTAGTCGGAATAAAGTTCTAGGTTTTCTTTGAATGAAGTGTTTCCGTTTTTAAGTGCTAAAGAGCAGTGATGGCAATGAGAGTGCTGGCTCACCGAGATGCTCGATACTGGCCTGATTTTTACCTCTTATTTAAAAGTCAGAGACATTTCATTGAGCATGTTTGTCAGAACTCTGGCAAAAGAGGAACTTCCACTGAACTTCTGGTCAGATGAGAAATCTTAGGCCATCCGTAGCTATCCATTGGTCAAAAATTGAAAATACATTTTAGCAGAGCATACTGACTTACTAAGAATGATGGCATTAACTACAGTTAAGAAATTAAGGTTGGGTTGCTTTTTATCATTGTATACCTCAGATTTCTTTAGGTTAAGCAGCAGTCGTGCACATATGGAAAGGGAAATAGCTTCTTGAAACGGTACCTGATAATATCTGAGCTAATTAAAGTTGATACTGTTTTACGTGTTGGCCTTCATCTTCAACGTGTCACCACGCTTCAAAAGAAGCTGTCAGTCCACACCCAGTAGGCTCAGAGGTGATTTTTCTCCTCTAATTTTCAATAGACTCTGAGCTTTCATTAATAGCACTTGAATGTTCCCATCATAGCAGAAATAAAAACAGCAGATGCCTCAGGGCAATCGTGTAGCTTTACAGCAGCAGCAGCAACAACAAAAATACCTTGAGAGTGCCACCGGATTTATTCGTGTATTGATTAGACAAAGTGGAAAATGAGGAGTTGTGGCACGGCTGGGATGTGGCTGCTTTCCCCTCAGTGGAGAATTGGTCTGCGTCCTGAAGTCACCGTACCTGTTGGAAGCACAGACTGGAGCGGGACCTGTAGTGGTGTATGTGCGTGTAGGGCTTGTGCTCTGAGGTGTGCCTGCCTCAGGGAGTGTCGAGAGAGTCCGCTGGGCTGCAGCAGACACGGCTGAAGTCTGGTTTGAGCGCTGAACGGAAAAGAAAATCGATTGAATGGCTGACATTGATTCTTTCAAATCAACCAGTACGAGTTGGCTTTTATCTCTGTGCTGGCACATGTGTTACGGGATGCAGGTTCATGCTTGTTAGATAATCGCCGTGTTTTGTTTCAAACAACAGAAGATGTCTGCTCGCAAATGTTATAAGCCTTTCCAAAGAGGCTGCTGCAAATCTGGTTGACATTTACCCTAAGAAGCAGCAGATGCCATTTCATTTTCAAATGTGGCTTGCTCTGGATGAGAGCACTGCAGAGCCATCATTTCTTGGGGAGTTTTGGTTTTCTGGTTCTGGTCCAGTGTAAGTATAGATCTGTGAGCAGTTGAGGTACTGTCTTAAAACTGTTGTGAGTACGGGGCTGCAACTGATCTACAAACTGCTTGTTAAATCACGAGGGTTTCTGGTATGGTCAGGAGAAGGAAGGCTCCTGTGCTCGATTTCTGAAGCACCTCTTGTGAGACAAGACGTTGAAGATTAGCTGCCTCAAAATGCTCCTAAAAATCTGTAACTGAGACCCTGAGCTGTGTAATGGCTTGCATGGAAACAATATTTTTCTGAATTAGCCTTTATGAATTCTTGCATGTGGGATGTTTTGTTTTAGGGAACGAGCAGAGTGAGTAACACCAGTTTTAAAACAGCCCAGCCCTGTTCCCAGCCTTCACTGGTGATTCTGTTGTTGCTAGCCCTGGGTAGGCCCTTGTTTAGTGATTGAATCACTAGTGAGAGGAGTACAGTGTGGAAAAACTTTACTGGAAGCTGGAACTTTCATTTTTTACAGCACAGTGTGTTATCCAGACCTTCATTCATTGTAGTCTAGTATCAGCAAACCTCATACGTGTTAACTTCACCTGAGCTCCACTTTTCTGTAGATGTTCTCCATGTGTCTGAGACTACGAACGCTAGTGCTGGGGTAAAGAAACATCGTCTACCTGATAGAAAATTTACCTGGGTATAAACTGAACGACCATAATAGACAAGTCTGTGGATGGATGGATGGATTTGCGAAGTAATTAGCAGTAAAATATTGAACTGCTCATATTGAAGCACCTGTTGATCTGTTGTGCTGACAATTAAACCAGGTATAAACCCCCAAGAGCGTGCAGCTGTCTGAGTGCAGCGAGCTCCAGAATTTCCACTGAAACAGGCTCAACCCACGTGTTATTGAAAAATAATCATTCCAATATGATCCTGCTTTCATAGACTCGGCACTTACGGAGGTGCTGTAAGGAAGGATTAACGGCAGCGAAATTGTAGAGGAGAAACCAACCCGCAGAGTGATGAGGGGTTGTCTCGATGGGGGTGCCCTGTGTTTGAAAACAGGGAGGTGTTCTTTAGGCACAGCTCCGCTGTTTGCATGCCCCGGCAGTGTCAAACTGAAAAGATGTCATTTAAACTTGGAAAAAATTGACTGTGTTCTTAAAACATTACCTGAACTAAATGCTTAGCTAATTTTGAGGTCATGTCAAATATGCATATTCATAGCCAGCTAATTTGGGGGGAAGAAAATGAGCTCAAACTCAAGGAAATGTGAATGCAAACTCCGGGCTTTATGCAAAGTTCTGGGTTTTGCTGAATGACTTTTAAGGAAATATCTCAAAATGTAAGTGCAATGAAATCTTTGCATTTGCCCGTGCTTGGATTGTTCTAACTAAAAAGGCGAAAGCTTCATGTAAGCAAACATTTGTGTTTAAAATGGGTTCTCATGATATGGTTGGTCATATACATTTCATGGTCCACTGACGTAAAAAGCGTATGCTTTTTAAAGGGAGCACAGTGTCAAAAAACTGCTCAAATCATTGAATTTGTTGGGTTTGAATGGCACAACTCGATGAGGGTTTGAATGACACAACTCGCTGTGTGTCGAGCCTAAGGGATGCACAGCTCGAGGGAAGTCCGAACCAGCACCACTTTCCCCGACACCCACAGACGACAGCACAACTGTAACTCGGTGGAGCTTCTGTCTTGGCCGCTCACGAATGTAATAAATGTTCATTTTATTAACTCCGAGTTGAAAGCCTCGATTTTCTTTCCTCCTGAGACAGAGCGTTGGTGAGCTGCTTAGCTACGCCGTGGTATTTCTCTCCAAACAAAGCCACTTTTGCTATAAGTGTGGAAACCAGACAATGTGTTTGCCTGATACTGGTCTTCCCGTGATGGGCTGGCACCGTGCTGGAGTGTCTCTTCTTGGTTTTCTTAGTTTTTCAGTGTGGACAAGACCCAACTGTTTGTGGCTGACACTTTCCTTTTAATTGCAAAATGTCCCGATCATTTCTGATAGTTGCCAACACGTGTTCCTTTTAGCATGAGTTTTTGCAGTCGCTCAGTTTAAAGTCCTTCTCTGTAAAGTGTTGGGAGTTGACAGTTCTTTCCTCACGGCTGAATTGTGTTAGTTGCATTGTTGTCCACCCCGTGATCTCCTTTGAAATCCAGAAATAGAGTTACAGTAGTGATCAGGTTACTGTTGGATGT
The DNA here is from genome assembly GCA_013389965.1 of Todus mexicanus. Classification (NCBI taxonomy): domain Eukaryota; kingdom Metazoa; phylum Chordata; class Aves; order Coraciiformes; family Todidae; genus Todus; species Todus mexicanus. Next base: position 10,077 of record WEIS01070857.1, read on the forward strand.
GACTGTTGGACTTGGTGTGTCACCCTTACTCCTCTGTAATCTAGCAGCCTGTGTTTCAGCTTCTTCAGGACACCATCCTGTAGCATTTCTTTGGAAGCATCCAGCTCGACTTTACTGGCTAAATTGATCAGGTGCCTCGAAAAAAGGAAAACCTCTGAGTGCTGCCTACCTGTTCCTGTAGCGAAAAGTGAGAGAGCCCTGGATGTGAGCAGTTGTCTTTTCGATCACTAAGGCACGCAATGAGTTTTATGAACTCTTAAACCAAAAAAAACCCCTCCCTAAGCAAACAAGCCCAACTCCATGCATTTCTAATAAGTCTCTCCAACTCTCACTTTCTTTATTTGCCCTTAGACTGACATTATTGTCAAGCTCTAATGGAGAAGGGGAAATCTAACAGCTTTAAAATCATACAGCGCTGTCTGCTGTGTGACCTTTTTCCAGTTGATGGTTCAATTTATTTAGGTGATAAAGAAAACACTGAGGCATGTGAAGTCTATCTTCTTGACAGATGAGAGCTTACTGAAACTTTTTCCTCATCCTTTTCTCCTTCCCCACATTCACAGGCAGCCTTTTGTTTTTACAAAGCGATCCGTATATTTTTCTTGGAGATTTAAACGTTTTCTAAGCTTTTTCAAGGTTTACAAAACATCACCTGGCTGTTGAGGGTATGGAAAGGCAGACAGACGATAGCTGTTGGGAGAGTTAAACGAGAGATACTTGCGTGCTGCACGGCATATGCAAAAAGCCTTGGTGTGAAGCGTGAGGGTTTGGTCAGGTCTGTGAGGTTATTTAGAAAGAAATACCATTAAATATGGTAAAAGGGGAAATACCCAGTAGTGGTGAGCCACAGTAACTGGTGAGGATTACTGGTAAAACCTGGTGAGAACTTTCCCTGCAATCACGCTGAAAACCTTCAAGATTGCTGCTAAAAGTGTTTGTTATTGTTTGATTTTCAGCAGTGATTAATGTGAGGCTCTGTTTCAATATTAGATTACATCTGCCAGTGAGTAAAAAAAAAGGATAAATCTTGTTTATTGAAACACTAACTCCTGCTCTTGTTAGAAAGAGGCAAAACATTCCAATCCTTGCAGAGGTTTAGGCAGCCTGGAAACCAGGCTACTGGAACCTCGCAGCTTTCAGCTGAGGGATTTGCTTGCCTTGTGCCCACCCTTGGGAACAAGGAACTACAACTGCTATGAAGTTTAAATTGTTTATTTCACTTTTTTTTTTTTTTTCCTCCCAAATACCAAGAAATCTGGAGAGTCGACGGATAGATACCCTGTCAGGAAGCTTGCTTCGTATTGAAATGCCAGCATTTTGTAAGACGTTGTGGGAATGCTGGTATTAAACCCTTCTCCAAATCATATTGAAACAACTGTGCCCTTGTAATCCCTCTCTTTTTCTTTTTTTTTTTTTTTTTCTCTCTCGTATCTATTTGCCCTGAGAGCAGAAACTCCTGAGCAATGTCAGAGCTGTATGTCGTGGCTTTTCTCTACCGGTAATGATACGTTGAGTGAAAGGTGCATTAGCAGGATTTTTATTGAGTATCCTGTTGGAATAAGTAGATTCTGTCATGCACCACTGACTCATTTCAATTGGAATACCACAGTTCAGTAAAAGAAAATAATTGAGTCATGGGTTTCTTACTTAAAGTGTGTCTGATATCATCTTCTGCAATAAAATTTTATGAGGGTGAAATGAATTTAGAGAGCTGATTAAATATGGGCAGCTCTTTCCCTCTTGTGTCAGGGTGGCTGTTTGAGCTTACGAAGAAAATAGCAGCTCTGAAAATATTTTCAAGAGATAAGCGTTATTGTATTAGAAACATCTATATCTATAGTGAGATGTTTTCTCCTGGGTTTTGCGGCGCTGCCTGCTTTGCAGGCAGCCTGTTGGGTTTACTACAGATAATATTATCTGTGTTAGCTCAAACCGCTAATTTAAACGTTACAGCTAAGCTGGTGTTTTGGGGGTTGTTTTGGTTTTCCTAAACTACGTTAGGAGAACTTTCTCCATCCTGCTCCCTGGACAGATTGGTGCCAGGAGGAGCTTCTAGCAGAGGGAAGCTGCTGAGCAGCTGAGAGCCGTGACCTCTGTCATCCAGACTGCATTTTCCTGAAGCAATGTCTGTCTACAAGTGAGAGGAACTGGGACCACTTGAAACTTCACAAAGAGGTGTATGGCCTAATGCAGTCCTGTCTGAAACAGCAGGACGTGGCTGATAGAAAAGTGCCAGCAAAAGTCCTCAGCATTCCCGGGTACTTTTGTGCTAATGGAATTGTATCTTTGCCAGCGTGATCCTCTGCTGAGAGAAGGCAGACAGGACTGAAATAAAACGCTTTTCTGCCATTATGCTCATTTCTTTGTGATATCTGAAGTCTTATCAGGAACTTAAAAAAACCCACACAACCAAACACTTTGTTTATAGACTTCTTGGTTAGATTTGCCTCTGTGGGCTCTTTTGGCCCGTGGCTAGTACTAAGAATCTTTATGCAACGCTGAACTATTAATTCCTAATATTAGTGCTAATAATAAAGTGAAGTGGCCACACCAGGCTGGACTTTACTGCAATAACCGGAGCCTCCGCTATCTGAATGTGCTCCAGGCCACGTTTGCTTGGTTATTTCCTTGTGACCAAGGATGAGCTGCAGGGCTGGAGCCCCATGGCCAGGAATTTGAGCGTGGCCTTGCCCACTAGCATAAAAGACGTCTGTATTTTACACTGGCCTGACACCAGACAGACAGCTCTGGTACCAATCACTTAACACGGGCCTTTACCAAGGGTGCTGTAGCGCAGTTTCATGGGTGTAAACACACACCCACACATATGTGAAACTTAGATGGCAGCGGTGTTAGATCTCGCTATTGTCCTACATTTACAGACAGTGTCCGCCGCTGCGTTAGCCAAACAATTATCTAATGGTTCTCTCTCTGGTGTTGTACCGCTGCAGAAGATTCACATCGTGTTTGTGAGCTCTCTTTGGGCCCAAGAGGAGTTTTGGCAGAAAGGGGATTGACTGGGAGGAGCAAGGAGGGCTGCAAAGGAGAGGAGCTTGTCTTGGGGCTTAAGTAAAGATTTCAAATAGCGCAGGGGGCATCGGAGCAAAGGAGCGCCCAGCTTTGTGTTATGGGAGCAACAAGAGTGTGGAAGAGTTGGCTTTAATCCTTTTGTTTCCCTGCTGCTCGGTATTGTTTCTCTCCCCAGTCTTCCTGGTCCCTGTCACAAAGCGGAGACTCCTCTCTTGGCGTCAGGGCGCATCTTCCAGTGGTTTCAGGGAGCTTTGGGTAAGGCTTTTAATGAGGAATTTGGAGCTTGGCTGTCTTCGTGCATTACCAGCACAACTTGAGCTCACGCCACCGCACGCAGCGACTTATGTCAAGTTTGGCAGGAAGTTGACAGCCCTGGAATGTGTACGGATGGATGCAGGTATCCCCTCACACTTTGCTGCTTGAGCCAAACCAGGAAAGCTGCAGCAAAGCAAGAGATCTCTGCTGCAGCAGGCGATGAACGTGACCAGGACAAGGCTGCAATTGATGAGTTTAAAAGCGAAGCTGCTGGGTTAGAGTTTCTTCTTGGTTTCTCTTCGTTGTTGGTTTTTTCCTCCTCTTTCTTTCTAGGTTTGTTTTTATTTTGGTGGTGCTGTTTGGAAGTAAAGCTTTCTCCTTTTCCCCCTTGCCCTGCTCATCGTTTTTCCTGCAGCTCCCAGAGCCGGTTCCCACTTAATTCCTCTGGGGCAGAAAGGGAGAGGTAAACATTTGCAGCCCTGCCTTAGAGAGTTGAGCTGCTACTGGTGATTGAAGGCACTTAGCTGTTACTCCACTGGTGTATATTCTTTCGGAGTGTGATTACTGCCCCTTTCCACATCCCACCCTAGAAGAAGTGGAGTTCCAGGAAAGTAGCATTTTTGTGTGTGTGTGTAATATTTTGCTGCTCTGTCAGTCTCAGAGTTCCCAAAGCTAGTCTTAAGAACCTCTCCTCTTGTCTTCCCAGTGAAAGAAGCTTTCATGGCCAGTAGCGTCCATCCTGTTCAGCAGCAAGTTCAATTCAGCCTGGGGACTTTGATCTGCATTGTTCTGGCCAGTCTTGTCCTAATTGTTTAGAGTTGCATTTGGCTTTGTTTAGGAGGACTCATAAATGATGACATTTCCTCCAGGAATTCTGGTGTTGATGTTACTGGAGTATCAGACGACCCTGCTACGTGCTTTCCATTAAAAAAAAAAGATAGATGGGGTTGAAAGTACAACATGCCCACGTAGAAAACAAAGTGCACGTGAAGTAGACCAACAAGGAAAAAGTTTCCCCTTTTTTTTTTTTCTTTTAAAATAAATATAGAAGTAACTCCAGTATAAAGTGAGGGTAATAATTCTTCTGCCCCTCATGTAGAATTTCCTGAGGTCTTGAAATGCAAGTTATCGTTGCTGGATTTCCTTTTCCTGTGCAGACCCAGCGTTTGGCTGACACGCTGCGAAACGTGTACCACTTATCAACACATTTCCAGTTTCAAAGGTCGTTCAAAAAATGCCTTTTCTCAGCTATTCGGGGGGGAAAAAAATAAAATCAATAATTCTAGAGACCATTGACACCAGAAGGGATCTGTCATGACAGTGTTTTCTGCGTTTTTTGTTTAGAGCCTTTGCAAAGAGGCTACTGAAATATTAATAGCTCTCTGCTTTGTGAGACATCACATTGCGGTAGCGCCGTCCGTGTATCCTTTCTGTGTTCCCAAAACACATGTGGTTTAGATGCCTTTCATATATTTTAATGCAAAGTGGCTGGTTGAGTGGTCCATGTTCTCCCAGAGGAACCAAAGCTCACTTCATGGCTCAAGAAAATACAGCGCTGTGAGACAATTTACCATTCAGGCTATTGTGGAGGAGGGTGATTTAAAATGTTTTACAGGCTCAGAAAAAGAAAAAAAGAAAAACTCAAGGCAGTGATTGAAAGGCTTGAAATGACTAAGTTAATGTGACAAGTCTCCTTTCCCTCTGCTGGGTCCGTTGGAGAGGTGATCGTGCACGGTTAATGTGTCTTGTGTAGCTCGGTGGTACCTGTTTGCAGGACTTGCTTTGAAATTAAGAGTGAGAGATCATTTATTTAATAGACAGCATTAAACAATGAGTTTCTGATGAAGCAAGTTAGGTGTTAAACACTCTTCAGGTGAACCATTTACTTATGTAATTATCTCTCATTTACATTATAATAAATGTTTCTCCAGGGAGTTTAGCCAATCATGAAATGCAATTAATTTTCAAACGCTCTTCAGCAACAATTGACACTCCGGAGACCAAAATCCCTAGTCAGTGTGTACATTTTTAAACTCTCCTGTTAAAAGGAGGCTATTTCAGCTCTGTTGATCGTGTGGTTGTTAAATTTTAATTTTTTGAAGTGTTTCGTACGTGCCTTTTGCTACAAGTCTGGACTACTGGGCTCAATACCCAGGTTGTGCAAACCTGATATCTCCCCTTGGTTTCCAGAGCATTGAAGAGGTTCAGGATGCTGCTCTTCGAATTAAACCCAGGACTCTTTTCAGTGAAGATGGGGGAGTTTAAATGCTTTGGGTTACTGTCACAAACTCTGATTGCTGTATGATGCTGGCCGGGGCTCGTAGCGAGCCTGGTTTGCAGTTTGTCTGTAACATGTGAGTAACATAAATCTCACGCTGCTAAGGTGTACGTGTGGCTGGAAGGGTCTGGTTGGGGACTGTGTAGTATCTCTGGACAGCAGTCCGAGCATCACGCTGCTTGAATTTGCTCAATTCACTTTCTAACCTAAGTGTTGTGACAGTTACTTTTGTTCTAGGTCTTATTAGTGCACTGATAAGATCAAATAATCCGTAGAGCTCCCCCTTTTACAACTGTACTCGGTCCAGCAGCTTCGAAACCTTCTCAAGAACGGATTCATTTTATCACGGCGCTCGGTTTTCAGAGGAATTGCTGCTGCGGTTGGAGTGGAGATCTCCTTTTGTAGGGAGGCAGCTTTTGGAAAGTGAGAGGGAGCAAAGTGACGTTGTCGGCCCTCCCCTACTCGGCGCAGCCCCGTTTCTGCACGCTTGCTCCGGTTTTTCTGCTGTTAAGCCCCAATGCAGATACTGTTCAGCCGCGCTGGATTGCAGGGGACAGATGGGCTTGGGTTGAGCAGGGCTTACGGCCGACTGCAGAGGCTCTCCAGCCCCGAGCGCTCGCAGATCCGAAGCAGGGGAATCTCTAAGTCTTGTGTGTTTGGAAGCTGAAGAGGAGGAAGAGCTTTTATCCTTGCATGCTGCAAAATCCAACGTAGGAAAGCTCTTGCCGGTGATATTCTCTCTTCCTCGCAAGCAAATAAAACCGCTATGATTGAAGTTTTGTGTTTTCCTGAGGGTTTCTCTTCAGCCGGGGGTAAAGAGGCTTTATTTACAGATGTTGTTTTCAGAATGAATCTACCATGATGATATTACCTGTAAATAAATCTTCGAGCACCAGGCGTCTTTCCATTTATTTAGAACCACGATAGAAAGATCACCTGATAGGGGAATGAATACCTGACAAATTGCTGTACTCTGTTTTGTTGCCTCGGAGTACGTACGCAGTTTAAAATTAATCCATATCTGCTGTTACATCATCCTGTTGCTTCCAGCAAAATACGCGCAATTTTATTTATCTTGACCGACGGATTTTGTTACTCGCTGTTTAAACTGACCTCTAAATGCAAGAGACCAAAGTGCTCTGGGCATTCTCTGTTGTTTCTGGAGGTGTCTCTGAGCCCGAACCCAGTGGGATTTGGGTCTGAGCTTACTTGAACGGTTCATATGTTCCCTATAAATGCGGGGCAGCCAGTGGGTTTCAGGCGGCGTGGATTTTGTAAGCACCTACACACAGATCACAGTCAGATCATTATGTTGATCTAAACCATTTTGTAATCCTCTACAATCTGGGTTTAGAGACTGTTATTAGTGTCACAAATAAAAGCTTGTGACTTCTTTAGTTCTCGGGATAAAAGAAGACACGTACCTTCAGAGAGCTGCGTGTTCAAATTAAAGCAACATAAACATGCAGGAGTTTGAGGATATCAGACCGAGTCCTCAATTTACAAGAGTGCAAGAGAGAACTGGATTAATTTTCATTTCGTAGTCAACCACATACTGAAGAAGCCCAGTTGAACCAGGAGGACAAGGCATGAAAGAGTCTTTTAAAAATCTTTCTCAGTAACTGGAAGCTTTAAGTATGGGTACAAGGAAGTGTGTTTTGTTTGATTTTGGGTTTGGTTTGGTTTTTTTTTTAAATGAACATATAGGAAGGAAACCCCTTTTTGCCCAGATAGGTCTCAGATTTAGAGATAGAAGTTAACTGAAAGGTACTTAAGAGTTCTGCTTGCTCGCATACTATTTTCTAAGCTCATGAAAAGCCTCTTCAAAATGTTACGAGACACAAAAAAGTGATTTTAGCTTCGCTAGCATTCACGTTTGTGTTAACTGGCCTGGTAACTGATACCTTCCCATTACAGACACTCAGGGCTTCCAGCCTCCATTATCGAGAGCAAAAGCAGGGGTGGGTTTGGGAAGGACGGTGACATCTCTGAGAGGGATGCGGCTCAGTTTGGCCTGGACTCTGCGGGGTGATTGGATGTTGCCTCTGACCAGCACCCTGGTCCTAATCTCCTGCTGTTGGATTTCTGCCTGCAGTTACCTGAAGGAATTCCGCACGGAGCAGTGCCCTCTTTTCGTGCAGCACAAGTGCACTCAGCACCGGCCCTACACTTGCTTCCACTGGCACTTTGTCAACCAGCGTCGTCGTAGATCTATCCGCCGCCGGGATGGTACATTCAACTACAGCCCTGACATTTACTGTACCAAGTATGACGAGACTACAGGAATCTGCCCAGAAGGAGATGAGTAAGTAAAGGCTGCACCCTGCTTTTCAGGCATTAGGCTTTTGGGATCAGTCCAGGTGATGATTCCAGCCTGTTTGTGTAGAGCTGAGGCGAGGCAGCAGCAAAGCTGCTTTGTAACATACGTAACATGAGAACAGATGTAAAAACTGTAATAGCAACGCGCGTGCTCCAGGCCTGCTGCGGAGACGCTGCTGAGGGTGACTGAGATGGGAATTCAGCTCCTTTCATTCACTGTCCTGACGAGCCCTCGCATCTCGAGGTGGGCAAAACAGCTCCCTGATGAGTGGGCTCAGAGAGACTCTGTTCCCGTAAATCCCCGACTGTCAGATAATAGCTCTTGCTCACTATCAGGGTAGGTTAGTTTTTCACAGGCTGAAGCAAGAGAAGGGGCTTTGTTCTCTAGGCCGCTCCCTGAACTATCTATCCCTCTCTTTGTAAATTGTATTGATCACTTGCCAGTTTATTTTGTCTTCCTGAGCTTTGAAGAAGTCAGTAGGCACATGAGGAAGAGTTTTGTTTTATTTGGTCTTCTCTCCTCTTGGCTTCAGAGAGTTTTAACCAGAGCAGTGATTCAAGTGTTTCTGCTGTGTGGGGGGCAGACTCCAGCAACTAAAGGGTTAACCCTGTAATATAATTTTAGGCACGTGACAGATATGGAAGAACAAATAGTGTAGCCAAACTGTGCTGAAATGTAGGGAGTGTTTTATGTAGAGATGCTATAGAAAGATGGAATTTCTGTTCCCTTTCACGGTGCCAGTATAAACACACAGAAAAATGCTATTTATCAGGAAAACAGTATTTTTTTTCTTTACCCAGTCAAGTAAAGATCTTGTGACCACGGCAGAACAGATTAATCCCCCAGCCTGAAGCCTCAGTTTCAATACTTTCTTCCTTGTTAGAAGAGAACTGGAAGGGATTGGAAATAGAATATTTGGGGGCTTTAGCTTCTAGATCACTGCTTCACTTGTTGCTCAGAACCAGTGAATGAAAACTGTTGCCGTCTCAGAACTCTTTGCTGATTTGTATTTTTAGCTTGATGCTGCAATATCTAAACTTTACCTATTCATTCTTGTTCTTTTTTCATTTCTCAGTGTAGATTGTTCTTTTTCTGTCTAAGAGGGGTAACAAAGCATAAGTTAAAATGGTAGCATTGTAGTTCTCCTTTCTTATCCCACGCTCTGCGGAAAGGAAGCATCTGGCTCTAGATAGGCTGTGGCAGCCCTGTAGGAGTAGAGCAGCAGGGAACAGTGGAGCAGCACGGAATCTAACCATGTACCATCCCTTCAATCGTGGCTAGTATGTCAGAGCACCTTGACAGTGTCCTTTCTCTTTTCCAGATCTCTGGTAATCGCTAGACTAGAATAAAAAGCTGCTGCTAGCTTGATAATCCAGTTGTCTTTTTGGGAGGGCAGCTATTTTATACTGTGTAGTGACAGGTCTAGGGGTTCTGGTGTAGCTTTGGAAGGCACAGCATAAGAGAAGGGGCAGAGTTAGCAAAGGTGTTGTGAACCGCAGCATCCTGTATGAGCAATATGTCTTCTGGTACTGTTGAGTCCATCACCTCTGTGTGACTAAACCTTGGCTGTTCTCCTCCTCCTCCTGTACCTCAGATGTCCCTTCTTGCATAGAACTACTGGAGACACAGAGAGGAGGTATCACTTGCGCTACTACAAAACTGGAATCTGCATTCATGAGACAGACTCCAAGGGAAACTGCACAAAGAACGGAGTCCACTGCGCATTTGCTCATGGGCCCCATGACCTACGCTCTCCGGTGTATGACATCAGGTTAGTAAAGGTTGGAAAAGGTAATTTCTGTACCCAGTTGAGAAGTCAGGTGGCCGAAGGACTTGAGTATGAAATGGACTTGAGTACTCATACTTGAGTATGAAATGCTCAGCGCTGGAGTGCTGATGATACGTCCCTTCCTAATAAGGCAAACCTACAAAATCTCCAGGGAGGATACTTAAAATAGGGGAAGGGAGCACACTTGAAACCAGTTGTGCTGTGGTTTGCAGTCTGATGGGGGGGTGTCAAAATAATACATCTGGAATTTCCAGGGAGTGGAGAGCATGGATTGCAGTTGCTGTTCAACTAAAGATGTTCTGACAAACAACGTGCGAATGAAGTGCACCCCCTTAGGCATTGTTACTGTGATCCAGTGTGAGAGTTTTTATACACATTTATCTGCCTCTTCACTGACTCGGTCTGTATGTTCGTTTAACTCTGTCCACAAAGGGAGCTTCAGGCGATGGAGGCTTTGCAGAATGGTCAGACTACATCAGAAGGTGGCATAGAGGGTCAGTCTGCAGTCGCCGCTAGCCATGCTATGATAGAGAAAATACTCAGTGAGGAGCCAAGGTGGCAAGGTGAGTGTCACAGAGGGTCTGTGTGGCTGAGAGAGTCTGGTGTTTGTGGAGTGCCTGCTCCTGTCAAAAACTTCCACGTAGTGAAGATGCATCATGGTCATCTCCCACTAACTGGTTGCTTCTTTTGCAGATACAACGTATGTATTGGGAAATTATAAGACAGAGCAATGTAAGAAACCCCCTCGTCTCTGTCGACAGGGTTATGCCTGTCCCTACTACCACAATAGCAAAGACAGAAGAAGAAGCCCAAGAAAACACAAATACAGGTACCGTGGTCCTAGATATTCTATTTCCCAGCTGCATGGTGAGGTGGTATGGAAGTCTGATGAAGGAGCTAGGATTTTGTCCACTAGATAAGTTTTTTAGTGTGTCTCCAAGGCCTGTACTGACAGATGTGATGGACTGTTGTTTCTGCCTAGGAGAAGGATAACAAACTAAACAAGTTTTCCTATACATGGGAACCAGTATCTCTAATAAATGATTGTTGCTAAATCATGTTACAACTCTGGTTTTATGGCAAACAGATCCTGTGCCCGGCTTCCCCTTCCAGTATAAAACTCCAGCTTTAGAAAGCAGTGCAGGAAAAACAAAAGCCAATTTTAATCCCCATCTAGAAACAAACTCACACAGCAGTATCTTCATGGTAAAGGGTTCAGAATCATCAGGCTGCTTGTTGTGTGTGCCTGGTGATGGGGATCGTGAGGCACAGTGTGAGCGGTGCTGTAGCTGGACATGCATTCCTAACCAGCTGCTAAAGACTCTGCTTTTGAGGCACCAGGGTGTTCTCGTCATTCAGCTGTCGCTGGATTTTTCAGCGTGCCGCGTCTCCCTGAGCACTGTTCATCCAAGTTATAGGCCCTCATTTCCTCCAACACAACAGAGCTTTTGTTGTGGTCGCAGTGGGGCTTTTCCTTAGTTCCTTTCTGAAAAACATAAGAGCGGACCAGAAAACCAGGAGAGAAAATACATACCATGGATGTTCTCACTTCCCTTCCCCGCCCCCAACATTCACAGAAATTTTTTGAATCGGCACTGAAATCCTGTGTTTAAATAAATAAATAATTAAATAAATAAAAATCAAAGGAGCATTAATCCCAACGCTTTCAGGAGAAACAGACACAGTAAGCCAGCCTTCAGGCAGCAGCCCTGTGCTTTCTGCCCCTGTCTGGGCCCTTTGGGAAGGGAAGAGGGAGGTGAAAGCTTTCCCCCCCACCCCCGCCACCCCAGCTGATGTGGCTGCCTTTCATGCAGGCGTCTACTGCTGCTGCTATCTGCTTCCCTCTGCTGTTGTTGGAGGGAATGGTTAAGAGCATAAAGAGCAGGGGAAGTAGGTCACGGCAAAAATTCAGATCTGGGAAAAAGACCTGTTCCTGGCTGGCAAAAAGAAAATGGGCTTGCCTTTTCCCCAGTGACCTGACTCAGCCTCTTTTCCTCATGGTCATACTCTAACCCTGGACACATACCACTGTAAGGGTATTATGTGTTTTAGGATTAGCCAATTAACTTATTAGCTTTCTATGAAAGTACAGTTCCAAAACAGAAACCAGACCCAGCATCTCTGACACTAATCACATCAGCTGCTAATACTGTTTTCTGTTGGTTCGGGTTGTATTCGGTGGTTTCAGATGGAGAGCTGAGCCCTGCTGCTTTTGTTGGGAGGTTGGAAGCAGGGGAAGAAGATGCAATAGCAGCTGGGTGGAGGCTGGGGAAGCAGCAGCCCGCCAAACAGATTGTACAGCTGAGGGTGGGCAGCCAAACCTGCCTTTTGGTTGAGGAAGCAAAGCTCAAAGCACATTTGTGAGTCTGATGCATTCTCCTGCTACCTTATTTACACAGATCTTCGCCATGTCCCAGTGTGAAACATGGAGACGAGTGGGGAGATCCCAGTAAGTGTGAAAATGGAGACTCATGCCAGTACTGCCACACTCGCACAGAACAGCAGTTCCATCCAGAGGTACAGTAACCTGCTCACTCTGTTTGGTAGCTGACTAGAAAAGCAAAAGCATTCCAGTCTTGTGAAGAAAATGTGTGCCAAGCTGGGAGAGTGCGTGGGCTGCTTGCAGTGTGGTCCTGGGATACAGAAACTGCACGTTGGAAGTAAGCTGGAATTCAGCTGCTTGACAGGGACGCCTTTCTGTTAGGTATGGGAGGAGGTAAGACGAGTAGGGGCAAACTGAGGTGTAAGAGGGGTCTTGTGTACAGCATGCTGTGGGTGTGCAGGTAAGCATGCAGCTCCTGTTTCCTCGAGGAAAAAAAAATCTTGGTTGATCATGATCGCTCTTAACCATAGATACCCATGACCTGGTGCTCAGACTCACCACGCTCTACGTTGTGAGCGTGCCCAGAGCATGCCGATATCCTTACAGAAAGTGTAATTAAGACCTTCTCCTAGTCTGCTTCATGTTACAGTGTTGAAAAGCTTTGTTGGGCCTGTATCGGCAAAGTAACCCTTGTCACCGCCTGTCAAACTGGGGGGAAGGGGAATAGTCCGTTTCCTACAGTCGTTGTCAACGGTTTGTTATTTTCCTTGCACGCCTGTGGCTGTGGCTTTCTGTGCTGTCATCTGTTTCCTACCTTTTACCGTTCGTAATACCCATGGAGCTTCCAGTGAGACTGAGGGACTTTGTGGCAAATGGTGACCTTTGGGTGTGATGGGTTGATCTTTGGGTGAACTCTAGCTGTGGTGGGCGTAGTTTGGTGTTTCTGTAACTACGGTGGGGTTTCCTTTCTTTGAAGCAAAGCACTGAAACGGTGACCCTGAGCTCTGCTGGCCTTTTACCTGTGTTCCTATCTTGCTGTCGAGTCTCTTTGTAGTATTTTTGTACCTGGGCTGCTGGTCACTGTTGGTTTTTTTTTTTCCTGTTCATGTCTGTTTTCTGTTTGTTTTGTTTGTTTTTTTTCTTCCCATCCTTAGATCTACAAATCCACCAAATGCAATGACATGCAGCAGTCTGGCAGCTGTCCCCGAGGACCCTTCTGTGCCTTTGCACATGTAGAACGTACGTGGGCTGCTTCTCTCGTCTTTCATGGATATTTGAGCTATGGAGAACTGCTAGCCAAAATAGATAGTTTAAACTAAATATACGCTGCTAAACTAAAGCTCCTGTGAAGATTTTTCCAAACGGAAGTGTTAACTTTGATAATTCCTATAAAACGGTGCTGGTGTGGGAGGTGTTGGCAGAGCTGAGGGCCCTAGGTAGGTTGTAGAGCTCAGGCTTTTTGCTCTCCCTTGAAATATCACTCTTTTGAAGTATCTCCCCTTGGTCCCTCTCTCTTGCTCAGTCCTCTGACAGTTTATGAGAACAGGCACAGAGAAAGCTGCTTCTCTTCCGTACGTGGATGAGCCGTACCTAGCTAAGTTGCAAAGCATCGTGGTTTTAAAAAGCTGAGGATAAAATTGCTAATTATAATGTATTGATCCGTTTTAAAAATTAAATAGCATTTTACTCTTTACGAAGTTTTGCTTAGAGTTTAAATCTTTTAAGTCAGGCCGGAGAAGAAAAATATGCGGCTTTTTTGTCCGCTTTTCCCCAAATCCTCTTTTCTCAATAGCTCCCTGATTTATGAGGCATTATTACAATCCTCGCTTTCGTCGTTTGTAAACTAGCGATGCTGTTCTGGTTGTGGGAGTTCTACACTGAGGTGGGTGCTAACACGGGTAGATAAGATAAATGGTTAGCTCATGGTCCTGTGGCTCCTGCTCAGTTCCTGCACTCCAGGCTCACTCTGGAATTTGCAGCAATTAGAGCAGGTTACTCAGAAGTCAGTAGATTGGCTCTGATACCGACTCACTGCACGGCCTTGAGCAAATCTCTTTGTTATTTGATTATCCCTTGTAAATGGTGGAATTAGTAATTGCTGCCTCTGTCAAGGAATGGTGAGAGTAAATTCCCTACAGGTTCTGCAGCTCCTTTTATAGGAAGCCTTGTCACAAGCAGTGATTACAGTTAGAGCTGTGGGCGATAATGGCCCAATTACGTAGTTCAACTGCACAGGATGACCCAACAAGCTTAGGAGAGAATCAGATCGTGATAAAGCAACGGTGTTTAGCAATCTCCCTTGTGTATAACGTAGTATTTTTGTTTAGGAGATGCCTTATTCCTAACAAGATTACTACACGTTACACTTACTGTGCTACTTTAACGCCAGAGTAACGTTCTGTGACACTCAGGTCATTCCAACCTGACGGTTTCTTATGCTGTCTTATGGACTTGTATCTTTTAGTTCCTTCTTAGCACCGAGGTCCTAATTCAATGAAAATAACAGGAGTCCATTTATTACATCTGCTCTTTGCAGGAGTTTTGCTGATTATTAGCAAGAAATGTGTTGAAACCAATGCTTTAAAGATACCCGTGTCAGTTACATAGTTCCTGTAAAGATGCTGAGTTGCATTAGATGTAAATACTACAAACCTACAGCATCTCTACTTTACCTTCTGAGCCAGTGACCCTTTCTTTTTCTGTACGCCTTTCTACATACCTTACTTTTTTTTTTGTTGGTAGTGGTTTATACTGAGCACAGATAGAAACTTCCCTCCCTCAGCTAATTATAATCCACCCGTCATCTTTGTGCCTAGGAGTGAAGGAAGCCCTGCTTAGTTCAAGACAGCTGAATGAATAACGTGCAATTCATGCAGGGAAGATAATTTTGGAGCAGCGTTAATGGACTAAAGAGCAGCACAGTGTACAAGTGATGGCAGTACTAGTGTAAGAAATGTTAGATAAGTAGTAGCCATTTGCCAGATAAGGCTTTTCCTTGCTTCTCCACTGATAAGTAGATGCTTGTGGAATATTTTCTCTCTCAAGAATATCTAGGTAGTTTTGTTATTAGAGCATTTGTACAGCTTTTTGAGTAACATTCCATGTGCTCCTATTTCTTCCAGAGCCTGCACTCAATGAAGATTTACAGCAATCCTCGGCTGTGTCCAGCCCGACACAGACAGGGCCTGTGATGTACATGCCGTCAGCAGCTGGTGATTCTGTTCCAGTCAGCCCTTCCAGTCCTCATGCCCCAGACCTTAGCAATGTACGTAGCGCTGTGGGGAAACCTCATTCATATTATATCAAATCAGGTTTCTCTGATTCACTGTACTTCTTTTTCCCAAGGAGAGAAATCTCAAGTATCCCAAAGGCCAAAGGATATGGCATTTTAATTTTAGATCTCAGCTCTGAATTTCTTTTAGAGGGATCTCTTTGTTTGGAACATACAATTCAGTGGCTTTAGTATTGTCCTCTCACCTATAAAATTTCTAAGCCTTCCTTTCTGTGCAGCATTTGTTGATGTACTTTCAGGAAAATGGAATACATCCGCACACGAAGTCCAACTCCTTCCTGTCTGGAGGTACATATTGGGCTCAGTTTCCAAGTGCTCTAATTAAAGGCTGTGAGCCAATAACGTCTAAAGTACATAACTACAATCGAGTTTGTTTACATATGTAATCTCTGAGGCTTAGCTCGTGCATATTGCGTGTTGCATTATAGGATATCCTTGATTCCCTCCCTCTCCTACTTCTGGAGATAGCTGAAGGCTGGAATATGTTTTAATACCCCTGGTTGTTGGTAGTACTTTAGCTGTACATAGAGGAAGGGAGATCTTTAAAGGCTGAGCAGATACACGCAGACAGACGAGAAGCCTGTGGAATGCTGGACCACTTCATTTTTGCTGAGATTTTTCTGTTTGTTCCTTAAGTCTTTCCTGTTTGCACTGCTGTTGATAAGGTGTGTAACCTTTTCAAACGGTTGGTCAAGGTTTTGCGAAGGTAAAATGACACGAGTTTAACTCATTTGAAACCGGTCAGAATGAGGTGAACTCATTTAGGACCTCTGCTTTATCTTATTTCCCTCCTTTCAGAGAAGCTGGTAGTTTGATTTTTCATTTAGTGCCAAAACCGACCTAGCAGTTCATATTTCTCTTGGATTTGATTGCAGCTAGAATTCCAAGCAGATCTTGGAAAGTCTGGACGTAATATTTTCTCTCACTAAAAACCACTGTAGAAAGCAGTTAAAAAAACCCCAAACCTTCGTCTTATGAACGTATCATCTAATTTCTCTGAAAACTGCAGTGAAATTGAAGATACCTTCCACTTAATAGACCGTTTAGGTCATTTCTTTCACAAGCTCTTAGTCTTTTAAGCAGTCTTTCCTAATCCTTGGATATATGCCAAATGGCAACACATGTCTTTCTGTGACTTCATCACTCCACAGGGCATCTGCATGTAGCTTGCAAACAAATATGGCTTTGCTGGTGATCATTTTACATGATGAATTAATCAGAGAAAAAAAGTCCCTCTAGCAGCCAGCCTCACATGGCCTGTTCTGTTTTGTATTTGTACTGTAGGTGTGGAATAAATCAGGAACTCTGCCAACTAGCCCCACCTCCACCACAGTGAGTAGTATCTTTGCGACTGTAGGGAAGCGTGGACAGCAGAATGTCTGTACAAAAATAAAATCCAAACATTGTAGGATGTTCCTTCTTAGTAATGCCAGCCCAGACTGTGCCACGTTTGGATCTGTGGTAGCAGTAGCTGTCTAAATGGTGTCGGAAGCACAGTCACGCTTGCCGGTGCAGGCAAATAATTTCTTGTCTGGGAGAAATGGGGTATCTGCATTGATCCAGGTTGACCCTTTCTCTGAAACTCATCTTAATCTTCTTTACTGCTGTCTGTGGCTTCATCTACAGTGCAAAACTAGCCTTGTTGCATGTGATTGTGATCCCTGGTATTAGTCTAAAGAGTGGAACTGTTGGAAATCCTTGGGTTTTTTAATGCAGCTGTTGATACTTAGCTTGTGCCTGCATTAAAACTTCCAGATTTCCAACTGGAAAGCGAGAGATGCAGTATGACACGTAGCTCAGATATGCTTGGTTGTTCGGACTGCCGTAGCCCCTTTCCAGGTTTCACACGACTACTCAGAGTGCAGACAGGATCCACCGTAGCCAAAGGAAAGCAAAGAGAGTTTTGGTCAGATTTGGAAACTTCATCAGTCACATCTGAGGCCTCAAAAAGAACAAATGTCACTAGAGCTGTAGGTTGTTTTTTGGAAGACTGCACTCTGGTGCAAAGTAATGGCAAAACCGTAGTTGTGGGACTGTGTAAATCCAGTATCTACTGGAGCTTTTTCCTGGTACTTAATTACTGTTTACTGGAAGCTCGTATGCTTGTGTTGATTGTCGGTATAATCGATGCACAAACAGTGAAGTGAATGAGCTCTTCTGTGAGATTTCTCTCCCCTTCGAGTCTTTGCTACTGACTGGCTGCGCTTTCCTGACACTTGTTCCTTCTGTTAGATTCTTTGTAGGAACAGCAGTCTCGGAAGCCCATCTAATATATGTGGGTCTCCTCCTGGTGCCATTGGAAAGCCACACAGCTTGGAGACCATTGGTTTTCCTCCAGACTCAGTAACAGCAGCCGGCAGCTACAAGAAAGCACCGGGGTTTGAACGAGAAGATCAGGTGGGGGCCGAGTATTTGAAGAGTTTCAAATGCCAGGTTAGTAGGGAATACTGACTGGAAGAGTTGGGGGGGGGTGAGAAAGAATGAGAAACTGTCCTGTCTAGCTTGAATGTGTTTTTATTTTTCAAGAAAAATGAGAAAGCACTGTTCTCATTAGCAGTTCTCAGATCTCTGCTGTTGCTTTCAACCTCCCTTCCAGTCTCTTCCGTCTCACATCTGTTCTCATCACACACTCAGTTTGTAGAAATGAAGCTGCTGCTTGTTTTTCTAATCCCTCCAACTTCTGTCCTGTGTTGACCCCGGGTAGCTTCCCACACTTCACTTCTTGTTCTTTCTTTTTCCTTATTTAGATCCTTACCAAGAGTTGCTGTTTCTTTTGCTGTATTGGCTCATGGAAGTTCATCCTTCCTTCTCTGTTCTCATTCCGAACTCTTACCTTGATCTCTGTGACTTGATTTGTCTTCCATTTTCACCATTCATTCCTCCAGTGTATTACAAATATCATCTTAGTTGTGTCTTGCTTCTCTGGCTGTATCATTCTGATCCTTGACTCTCTCCTGTGGCTTCTGTATTAAGTCTGAATTCCTCATTCTCATTTGAAGAACCCTCTGCAGTTTTACCCAACCCACATCTCTAATGACATTCCCTCTTACCCCCTTTGGATATCCCAGTCTTGCCTTGCTGCTTTGTCAGTCTTCTCCTTCTTGGTGTCACACCTTACTCAGACTGCTCCCTAAGCCCACAACAGTCTCTTCCATCTCTTCTGTCACACATGAGCTTTTCACAGTCAACTTCTTATTGTGCGTTTCCTTTCTCGATGTTGCAATTATTATTTTCTCTGTATTATCCTCTCCAAGTCAGCTGAGTCCAATCCAGAGCCTGCCTCTCAGTTTTTATTCCTCATGGGGTTTGTAAATGTATTAAAACATCATCTCAATTTAGGGAAAGGAGTAGCTGCTTTTTGTGAAGAGGTGTCTGCAGAAATATTTCCTATGAGTTCTTCCTAAAAAATACCAAAAGAACATTAAAAAAAACCCCAAACAAAACCACAACACACAAAAAAACCCCAACTAAACAACCCAAAACGTAAAAAAAGCAGAAAAATACCTGGTCTGTGTTGCTTGAAAAGAGAGATGACAAAAAATGCTGCTTTTGGCCTGACTAAATTAAATTTCTGTCTGTAATATTAAAGAAGCTAGCCTTAATAAGCTTATACTGCTGCCTTAGTATTGCCCTGCTGTGAGAAAACAGGGCAAATATCCTGTCCTGACAAGATCTTGCATGAAGCAGTTGGATTTAGAAGCAGACTCCGTGGGGTTTGTTTTATTTCTTTTTGCAACGTTGGGAAAATATGACCAAACTTTGCAGCAGGACGAGCCTTGAGCACTGTTTAGTCTAATGAAACTGGTTTAGTGGCAAATACAGATGAAGCTATCCGCGTGTGCGCTTTCTTACACGTGCTTGCATTGTCTTCCTTCACGTGGATGAGGCTTAGGAAATTGCAAATTGATGCAAGGCGTCTTCGGGGGTAAAGAGCAGACCATGCTGTGATCCTGGCGCTTCTGGCGGGCACAGCAGCTTGTAGCAGTTGTTCAGAAACAAAAGAAAAAACATGTGCTCCTTCTCTGTCGCCTCTGCTGCAAAGCAGGAGCGAACCCAAAGGCGAAGGACTGAGAGAACCCCTGTTTCCTGCCAGCGGAGGCAGAGTGCCAGGGAGGCCCTGCTTTGGAGAAAATGGGCAGCGAGCCTAGGCCAAGGAGAAAAGGGGATGGAGCATGAATAGGACTTTCAAAAGCAGGGCCAGATGATGAGCATTTGTGTCTCAAGCCCAGGCTGTGCTACAAAGAAACTGCACTCAGGTAGCTTCTTCTGTGGCTTTAATTAAGCAACAAGCTGTGTTAAATGACTGAAAGAAAAAGCCGTTGAGATATAGACAGAAGTAATCACAGTTGCCTTACGCTGAGCTTCTCCAGACAAAATTAGGTGTCTCATAAGTGTCCTGATTTAATTTCTCTTAACCTAGAATCACTTACTTTTAAAAAATCCTCTGCAATTCCCTTTGGCTGCAGTGGGCACAAAAGATTCTTGTGTATCCTGTAAATTAGACCGATAATTAGGCATTTAACTTTTGTCCGCTCGTATTTGAAAACTTAGGAGACACTCTGGCTCAGCTCTGCACTAGGCTTGTCATTTTTCCTCTGTAGAACGAGGAGAAATAGCTTCTATCTTACTAGAATGAAAAATGCACCTTCTGTTTTAATAGGTTCCACATAGTTTGTGGTAAGGCTGAGCCAGCAGTTCGAGCTAAAAATACTTTTCCTGAGTCCCAAAAGATTTAGCAAGCTGGAAAAAGTGCTGGCTGCACTGGAAGGACTTGAATGCCGTGGCCGGGGGTTGTTCCTAAGTCCTGACACACGGGACAGGAGGTTTGTTCCATGCTGGTCAGAAAACGTTAGATTTCACTCGTAATTTGTTCCCTGATTTCTGCCCTGGCTGCAACAGAGCGAGCTGGCAAATTTTAGCCTGCCCTTTGAATTTCTGTCTTTGTGTACGCTCTTTTTAACGTTGTTCCGAGCTAAAGGAGGCTGGCTTAGTGGTGACAGTCGGTTTGCTCCATTTTTCACTGGTATTACATGAATTCGAGGCAGTGGGAATTGGGGCTAGCCCAGAAATGTGTTCACTTTTTCTCCTCCTTAAAAAAAAAAAGCCCTTCCAATAAGACTTAACTGCACCAGAGCCAGCGAGCTGCGAGCTCCATTGGCAGGAAGCCTCTCGATGGGGGTGGGCACGGCTGCGTGTGTCCCTTTGCTCCGGCTGCTGACGTCTGTTGATAGCACATCTTGTGTTCAGATGAGTGTCAGGCAGGGTAGGGATGTGTCGGATAATCTAGCGGGCGTGTTATCAGACACACACAGATGCACTAACGTAACACATGTATTGCACACGCAGGAAAACAAGCCGCGCCAGTTCGCTGGTAGTTTTACTGCGTGTCGTTCAGGGAAGCGCGAGAGAACCGTGCCCACCGCAGAAGGATCTTTGCATCCGTATCTCCGCTGCCTGTTTGCCAGGCTTTGACCTCCCTGCCTGCCCGTAGGCACACAGCTGAGCAGAGCAAATGATTTAATGAAGTAAAAGCAAGGGATGAATTCTTCCGCTGCTCTTTCGCCTGTCTGGTTATGTCATCCCTCTCCAGCGATCGTTTCTCTTTCTCCCTAAGACTGGTTAAGGCGAAAAGTGAAGGCCTGTCACGTCTGGGGTGCTGCTGTTGTGCATCACGTCTGCATCTCCCCTGTAGAGACGACGTTTGCCGGAAAAACGATTGAGCGCACTTTGTGCCTGGAGTATGTCTTGGATTCAGACTGAGGGGGATGGACAGCGAGTAAACAAGCAGCCCTGACTCTCAGCACTTTGTTGCTCCCTCTCTGTGCCCGGGGGTGTGATTGATCTCCCCGTGCCTTACACATGGAGCAACGTGGGAGGAGCAGAACAAGGCCCTCAGAACAGACCGTTACACGCTGACAAACTCATGAGGCCACTTCCTTCCCAACTCCGGTGGTTGTAGCACAGAACTGACCGATGTTGTGAAGCAACAGGGTTGATGTCCGTTAAGAATACAGTCCTGGAAGATCCTTAAGCTGAATTTTTAGGCTGGAGAGTGGAATTCTAAATGTATGTTGCCATTCGTGCATTTTTGGGATTCCAGACAGCCTTGACCTCACGTTTTATAGCTTTGAACACACTAGGTTAATGGATGGGGGAAGGATTGTTGCTGTTAAAATTGGTTAGTCATCGCTGTATTTTCCTTCACAATCCTAGCTGGCAGCTGCCGAAGGCTGAGGGAAAACCTAATCTACATACTTTATTTTCCCCAAGCTGAAAAGTGTTTACATAATTAAAAAATATAGGATGCCTCCCACCATTTCTGGCCATTTGTTTAGATGCTAGAAGGGCTGATGAGTTAGTTATAGCAAGGGAAAAGAATCCATTTTTGGTCCTGGTTCTTAAGACGTCCTTTGTGCTCGCACACTTAGAGCAGCGTTGAAGGCAAGTGTAATTGTGACAAGTCTTTGCATAACTCTAGGGGTGATAACTTGGTGCATAAAAAGCAATTTATTTGTCATGTTTTCAGTTTACTCTGCTTTCGCACTCTCCGAGTTCTCGAGTGCCCAGAGCAGGCTGTAAGAGAGGAGGGGTCTGTGTTTCCTGTGGCCTCTCCAAAGCCGGCACTCAGCCATTCTTAATTTTGCTGCTAATCCCTCTGCTTATCTTTTGTTCTCTTTCTCTCCTGCAGCAAGCAAAAATGAAGTCCCACTCCCTGGAACACCGGAGCCAGGAGCAACCTTTGTTACAACCCAAACAGGTACGATACTGCTGGCAGGGCTCTGAACCTAGCTCGGTGCTCCCACCAGCGCAGAGAAGCACACAAGAAATCTCTCTGGATCCAGACAGCTCTACAGGGAGTAAACGGCAGTCCAGACACCATTGGGGATACTCAGCTTGAGGGATTACTTTATGAAGATGGGATGATTTGCTATAGGTGTTATTTGTGAATGGCTAGACCTGGGTGAATTCAGGACAGATTCATTGTCCTGGGCTGTGCTGGAGAGAAGTCTCCAAATTACAGAAAATTGAGCTGGAATGGATCTCTGGAGTCATCTAAGTTCAAGGATTCGGCAGAGAATTTAATATCAGGTTCTAAGTCGTGTGCTGAACTAAGTCTGAGTGAGTGATTGTGACCCATCCCTATGATTGCATGAAACCTGTGGGTCACAGGAGTTAATTCTGGGGCAGCCTGAAGGATGTTTTTAATACTAGGGGACGGGGAGACATAGAGCGGAGTATAGTCGGCAGAAATTAAAGAAAAGCTGTTAATCTCTCCCCCACCCCCAGCCCAGTAGTAGCTCCAGCCATCTGTCAGGTTGGAAGCAGGCAAGAACAGGTTTGCTGCTGATCTTTGGCTTATTCCCGCATGTTTCTTCTATAAAGACGTTTTATTTCCTATCTCTTTCCCTTTTTAAACTCTTGTTGCAGGACATACTGGGCATTCTCCCAGTGGGGAGCCCGCTGACATCCAGCATCTCCTCTAGCATCACCTCCAGTCTGGCTGCAACGCCACCAAGCCCCGCCGGCACCAGCAGCATACCAGGCATGAATGCCAATGCCCTTCCTTTCTACCCAACCAGTGACACCGTTGAGTCTGTCATAGGTAACTTTGCCTTTTTTATTTACGCTGGTAGGGCTTCCTCAGACGTGGATCACCAGGTATGAGCATTGGAATAGCATGGGCGTTCCAGTGAACTCCAGTTTCTCGTCTCTGTCAGTGTTGGCAGATTCCCGAGGCTGTAAGCTTTTTTTTTTCTGTGACTGTGACACATCTGATGTTTTCTGCAGGTCATTGTGGAGGAAATTCACCCACGGGACCAACAGAAGGGCCTCTGAGCCACTTAACTCCCAATGTCAGATGGTGTAAAAAGGGCCTTAGGTTTAGGTTTGTCAAAGTGACAAAGAGGTCTTGGAGTAGGCAGGAAATCACAGGGGCATTTTCCACAGGTACAATCCCTTACATTCTCAATGACAGTTTTATAGTGAGGGCCAACAGCAGGTAGATTGTAAGGACTTGCCCTTCATAGAGTGTAAGACAGAGGCTGTAAGAAAAAGGAGAATAGGAGAGTCCAGAAAGTAGAATCACTCCTCTTACATAGGTAGAAGTTTTTTCGGTCACTTGTTTTTCTTTTCTTTTTTCTTTTTTTCTTCTTTTTCTTTTTTTTTTTACAACACTTTTTTTTTAAAAAAAAAAATCTAACGTTTCTGAGGTGATTTCACTAATTTGTTAAAAATAAGAATAGAAATGAGTGGGCATGTGTGGGATGGAATTATATTGATCACGATTAGTGATGAGGCATGTTCAACTAGATGGAACACTTGCAGGCATACGTAAGCTTTCTTTATTTTACCCCCTCTTGGAACCTCAGAGATGTTTTTCAAGTGTTCCCTTCTACTGGGATTTCTTTTCTGAGTGGCTCTTCAGCAGAGTAGGGACAAAGCAGAAGCCAGACCCCAGACATATCATAAGCCAGTGTTACTGCATATGATGGACAGACTCGAAAGAGCGGTTTGGAGAAGGCTTATGGGAACTGCTGTTATTTCCTCAAAATTTTGGTTTTAGAAACAACATTTGGGAATCCTTTGCTACAAAAAGAAACCAGATCAGGCAAAAGCACCTGAACTGAGAAGCTGCCCATGACACTTCTACCAAACGGTTTAAGAGCTGTATTGCACAGGGCAGAGAGTAGGGCCGTGCAGACTGACAAATAGAGAGCAAAAGCTCCTCTGCATGTAGGCTCTTTGGGCCATCCTATCTCTTGAAGTTGTTGGTCCTTTATAACATAATTGGTACCTCTGTGTCTGGCAGAGTCTGCCTTGGATGACCTGGACCTGAATGAATTCGGAGTGGCTGCCCTGGAGAAGACATTTGACAGCAGCACAGTGCCCCACACGAGTGGCATCATGATAGGTACATGAAAGCAACAGAGCTTTCTTTATCTTCTGCCAAGCAGTGTTGCCCAGTCACCTCAGTGGAGCCAGCCCAACGAAGCTCTAAAACCAGTCCCGAAATAATATTGGTTAAACCAGCGATTCTAATAAACTCTGGCAACCGCTGAGCATCTTTGAAGCGCAAGCTTGTCCTTATTGAGTAGCAGAGTTGAGTTCCTGCCATTGGGCCCTGGTGTCTTGGGGATGTTTCTTGAGACTGAATGGGACTTGCTTGATTTATTTTCTTTTTTTCTTTTTTTTTTTTAAACATTTTTTTTTTTCCTTAAAAGTGTGCAAGTAGACTCTAGAAGGCATCTGATACCTTTAAAAACAGGCCGAAGTATAATGATTTGCATCTTAAGCAGAAAACTCTCCCTAGCAGTAACAGGAAACTCACTGACCTGGTAACGCTACCCGTCTGTCACAGAGTGTCATCATGGTCTGCTGGTTTGATTCCTGTCATGTCTGTCTCATTTTAATACGTGGAGGTAGGCTAAGGCCTCTTCTGCCTGTCTCTAGTGAGTGTCCAGGGGAAAAATGAAAATGTCTCGTAGCTTTTTGGAAGTGGTCGTGGTTTCTGGCTACCCTCACGGTGTAAGGTTGTGAATGAGAGCTGACTGTGGTGGGCTCAAGGTTTTCAAGGGAACTACGCTGCCTGGAGCGGTGTTGAGGTAGGAAGGAATGTGTGGAAGGAACTTTAAAGAATATCACTTCCACTTCCCTGCCAAAGATAAGAACCTGGTTGGAGAGTTTACTGTGCATGTCTGCTGATAGCCCTGCTTCTGCCATCACCAATCTGCAGCGGCTTAGAGATCCTCCACGCTGCTTTTGCCCCTCTATACACATCACATCTGGGTGTTACCTGATGATCTTCTAAGAAGGGAGATCAGGAGGCAGTGGGGAGCAGGGCTGAGATCTGCCTCAATCAGTGTGTGGCAGACAGAATGACCTTTTGTGCGAGGGAACCGTGATGTCTTTGGAGAATGGGCTTTTGTTTATTTGGGATTTTTTTTTAATCACCGATGGATCCAGGCACTCAAGTATGTCTAAAATGACTAAAGCTAGTCACTGTTTTTTAGTGGTTAGGATCCTGACCTGAGCCAGCATGATAGTCTTCTCCCTACAGATTGTTTGCAAGTATTAAAGGCAGAGGCACGTGTTGTAGAAGTGAATTTCTCATGGCAAAGTATTTCGCCAGATACCAAATTCGTCTTCTGTAGACTAATAGGGACTGAACTCTGCTCAGAAAACTTTTTGTTGCTTTGGCCAATACAAGAGTAGTCCACTGAACTCTGGAGGGTCTTAACCTACGTGGTTCGTGGGATGGCAGCTTCAGTGCTCCTCTTAAAGGCTGAGAGGGAAGCGGAGCATGATGAGAAGCGGAAGGAATCCCAAGGGGCTTAGGAAGGAGAGAGGGAAGCTAACGCCTTCTGCTCTGAGCTCCTGCACTGTGCTCTGGCCCACACTTCATGGTCATACATAGCCATCCTCTCTGTGTGTTCTTTGTCCAGGTGGGAGTTTGCTGCAAAGTTCCGCTCCTGTAAATATCCCCGGCTCCCTTGGAAGCTCTGCCTCCTTTCACTCTGCCTCTCCTTCTCCACCGGTCAGCCTCTCATCGCATTTCCTCCATCAGCCCCAGGGACACTTAAGCCAATCAGAAAACACGTTCCTGGGGACATCAGCTTCTCATGGATCATTAGGTAAATGCACAGTGTGTGTCTCCCATGTACATGCCTGTCTGTGCCATGTAAGTATTTTCTTTTCAGTTAGCTTTAATTTTACTGTGTTATTTCACTGCTGCCATTTGTATCTCTTCTTCCCACGAGAACAGCAACAGTACCAGAAGCTGCTTTACCAAAACCTGGCGAATACCTTGTGAACAAGGGAGCAATTCCCTCTGCTTCCCGTGTTTCTAGGCTGAGAAAAAAGGGGCAGATAGGTGAAGTGACGTGCTCTGACGATGCCTTTCAGGGAGAAGAGCTCTGCCTTTTCCTGCCAACAATGCTGTGCTGAGACTTCACTTTACATAAATCTCAAGAGTTGGGTCCTCAGCTTTGCTTAGTTAAGATTTGGTTCGCAGGTTGCCCTTGGGACTGCTGTTAGGTCAAATTGGCATCTGGGAGCTCTAAGTCAGGCTTGGGTCATTGTACTTTTTTTCTCTCTGCACACAATTTTGCAGTGTGGACTTTGAAAAAAAAGTGACAGTGCTCCAGCTTTGTCCCCTTTGCTCCTTCTGGTTTTTGTTGCTTTCCCTCTTGAGGATCCGTTTCCTGTGTGAGGAACTGAAGGGAAGAGAAATTGCTTTGGAGCTTCATCTGTATCAAGCAGAACTGGGAATTGAGAGGCCAAATCTATTTTATTATCAAGACGTGGGGTTACCTTGAGAAGTAAAACTGGGCTCAAGGCTGCGGGGACGCTGGCTCTGCTCATTTCTGTTAGTAAATATCAGTTCCCTGTATTGATACTAGATATAAATGCTTCTTCAAATCCAAGATACGCTTTAATCTTTAATATTCAGCTTAACCTAAGAAAAAATAATTATTACATGCTTTTGTAATCTGTTTCTGCATGCACTTACCTGTGTAACTGCACCCCTTGTTTGCACAGGCCAAACTGCACTTCCATGCCTTGCGGCTGCTCTTTGTTTGGCTTTAGCAGCTTTTACAATTACTGTGATACAACAAGAGACATCGGAGGGCATCTCTGCTAGGAATTAGTGTTGAGGCTGGTTGTTCATCCCAGTTTCAGTAAGAGGAGGAAAACCATGCTAGTAAGACCTGCCTTTAATTTCAGAAGAAACAAGTCAAGCAGTTGTGTTTGTCTTGACTATGTATTTATACAAATCAAAAACCAGAGAGATGCAGGAAATTCACAATTCATTGAAATACTTGATTTCTAAGAAACAAACCTCCTGTAATACTACAAAACCATTTTTACTGAGGTTTCGAATAAGATATTTAAATAGTAACTGAGCAGCTGGGAATCTGGGATCTGTCTATTCCGTGTGGCTTGCTGAATGCACATGTGGTTTGTGCAGCTATTGCTTATTTGTATTGCAGTTGAGTTACAGATACCTAGTCCTGGGCTCGTTCCCACTGCGCTAGATGCAAAATGTGCCGAGGAGGCATTCCTGACCGAAGGGTCTTGCTACTTCACGTGTGAAATGAGACCAGCAGGTGGAAAGAGGGAGCAAAAAGAAACAACGAGATAAGCTGGGTCAGCGTTTATGGCAGAATTTGTGGCTTGGCAGCATCCCGCTTAGCGCTAGATTCCCTTTCAAGAAGGCTGGAGCTTTAGAAGCAAAATGTGAGTCGAGGCTCCATTAAAATTTCTTGCACTCAACCGAGCGTGCTTCAGAGCTCCTGAAATAGCTGTATGGTAAGTGGCCTGAGCCAGTGAAGAGCCCTTGTCGCTGAGTGACTTGAGAATGCACCTAAGCCCTTAGTGAAGACAAGGTACTAATTTTTAAGCTCTACCTATTTCAAACTATTTGTGTCTTGGCTGGCACTGAATGGGAAGTAAAGGGGGTTGGGGTGGCCCTCACTGAGAGGCCACTGGCCCCAGGGCTTGCTTGCAGACACAGTTCAGCTGCTGTAAGATCAGAATTATCAAATGCAACTAGATTTAGGAATGTCCACACTCAGTGGGGAGCACCACTAAATGAAAGTCACTGCTGCATCGAACCGGTGGGTGTCCGTGTGCGTAAGAGTCCGCATCACTCGGTAGCTCCGTCTCAATGTGAGCTTTTCCTGCTAGTTTTTCCCCGAGTGCAAAGTGTGGGTGCTCATTTTTAAGTAAAAATATTGTTGTTATTAAGAGAGTACAAACTGTGGAGCCTGTGGCAGCCCAGCCAGTTTTGTTTACAGCTGGTTTTCTACCGCTGCGTCTCCTAAGCCTTGAATTTCTTCCTCAGAAAGAGAAACTACTGGAACGAGCTGAAATAGGGAAGTGGTTAGTTAGTCTTCTCCAGTGCCAATCGTTAACTTCGTGCAAGAACTCAGCAGGGGATGAGGCTGATGTGTAAACCATTGCTTCCACTTGTTTGTAAACAGGGGTTTCCAGTTAGTGCTGTTTCTTGCATATGCAAACAGTAATGACGTTGGCGTGTTTTAGTCTCACTGGTTGGGAGTGAGACTCCTTTTCTGAGCCCCAAGCTGAGGAGACAAAAGCAGAAGTTTTCTTAGGGTACAGCATGAGAGGAAGCACCACCTGGGTTGGCTGTGGGCACCAGGCTGTTCACCAGCGCTGGTGACTGGGCTGCACAAGAAAGCAAGAGGGTATTAAGCAGTTCAGAGGTTCTCATAAGAAGGGAGAATTAAGATTGATGCTTCTAAACTCAGCCTGGTTCCAAAGTTGCCTCTTGGATCCTCCCTATGTCATTTAAGATGAGGCCTAATGGTGTGAAACTTCCCCTATAAAGTCCCACTGTGACAAACTCCTGGGGATAAAAGTAATTCTTCCGAAGATCTTTTTCCTATGTACGCATTTTTGAATCCTGGATTTCACAGGGGTAGGGAGGAGACGGGGAAGTT
The DNA here is from genome assembly GCA_013389965.1 of Todus mexicanus. Taxonomy (NCBI): domain Eukaryota; kingdom Metazoa; phylum Chordata; class Aves; order Coraciiformes; family Todidae; genus Todus; species Todus mexicanus. The sequence goes on from WEIS01070857.1 coordinate 38,827, forward strand.
GCCAACACCTGTGACATAACCCTCTCTATTTCCCTGTGAAACAGGTTTAAATGGGATGAACAGCAGCATATGGGAACACTTTGCTTCAGGGAGTTTTTCGCCCAGTACCTCACCTGCATTTCTGTCAGGTCCAGGTGCTGCGGAGCTGGCACGGCTACGACAAGAACTGGATGAGGCCAGCAGCACAATAAAGCAGTGGGAAGAGTCTTGGAAACAAGCCAAACAGGTACTTGGGCAAGTCCTGGGAAAGAGGGATTTGGGAGTGTAAAGGCGTAGGAGGGTGTCAGCGTTTTACGAGAAGCTTTCCAGGCGTTGAGGTGATGAGAAGAGCTGAAGGTTTTACAAACAGGCTCTCTAAGCGTTCAGATTCTTTCTCCTGCCTTGGAAAGAGGGACTGAATCACCACGTGCAGATGCTGGAAGTGCAAGGCCAGGTGTCCTAGCAGACGCACTGAGGTGCTTGACAGCCTCTTAGACCTGCCGGTTGCCTTAGATCCATGACAGTTTCCCAGTCTGCAGAGTTCATGCCCGTAATGGTGCGAGCCAAATATGTAGAACCAAAGCCCAACCAGATGGGGTATCTGGATTGAACAGCGCTTTGAAGTGAGGCTCCAAGGATGTTTCAAGGTTTAGGGCAAGGTCAGATTGGACAGAACACGCTTCTGGTGAGGAGTGTACGGAAATGGGTGGTTTTTTGCCTGGGATTCTGTCTTTGAGGCTGGGCAAGTTTTCAGACTGCTTCTTTTACCCTCTCTGTTGGAATTTGCAGGCTTGTGATGCTTGGAAAAAGGAGGCAGAGGAAGCAAACGATCGCGCCAACACAGCTAACATGGAATGTGAACTGGCTCGGGAGCAGAGGGAAGCCTTGGAGCTGCAAGTGAAGAAGCTGCAGGAGGAGCTGGAGAGGATCCACACAGGCCAGGACCCTCAGTTTCTGCGTTCCTTCTCTGACCTGGAGACGCTCTCGCTCTCTTCGCTTTACACCCTTCAGAAACAGCTGCGGGCAAACCTGGAGAAAGTAGATAAGGTGAGTGCCAGGGATTTGAACGGCAGGGCTTTGCTCGCTGCTCCGGCAGATCACAGCTTTTGTCCCTTTTCCCTAACAGAGCCAGAAATCAGAAGCCTATCAAAGCAATTCTGTGTGGGTGTAGCCCAAGTGAGTTTTAACCAGCTTACAGGAAAATAAACTTTGTACTTAAGGCACAATGAAGGTGCAGATTAAGTCAATCCAAGCTGCTCCGTTGATCCTAAAGGTCCTAAAAGACATCACGCTGTGCTGCTTTGCTCTTGCTTCAGAAGATGACCGGGCAGACAGCTGCAGGTCCTTCCCCCCCGCAGCCTCCTTGCCCTTCCCCAAACTCCACAGCGCAGGGCGGCGACCCCTTTGCTTCGTGACTCTGACGCTTATTTTGTGCCCTGTCCCCCTCTCTTCCAGGCGGTATTTCAGATGCAGTCAGTGAAATGCCTTAAGTGTCAGGAGGAGAACCGGGTGGTGTTACCGTGCCAACACGCAGTGCTGTGTGAAACGTGCGCCGAGGAGGGCGAGTGCCCCATCTGCCAGCCCAACAGGCCCCACTCTCTCCAGTCGTGACCTTCCAAGGACACTTGTTCGAATCATATCGTATAGAACTTTTTTTACTTTATACATACGAACATATATATGTATGTGTACATATATATATCTGTATGTGTATATATATGTATATATGTGTGCGTATGTGCGTGTTTGTGGATGTGGGTATATATGCACACACAGGCACATACACACATAAAACGAAAAAAAAAAATTAGTTGCAGAGCACTTTTTAATATTTTACATCCCGTATCTAAACTGCCCCTCACCCGTGCCCCACTAATTCTAACTCTTGAGGAACTTTGAGAGCTGTTTTTAATACAGATCAAAGGGCCATTCGCAAAGAGTGTGTGTTTCTCCTCTTTTTCTATTTAGGTGATAACCAATTTTTGAACTATTTCCAGAAGGATTTAGAGTGGGCGAGAGGGGCTTCCACGTGCTTTCCAGAGGAAGTAGTTGAGATCACGGGGGAGGATCGAGGTGGATTGAAATGACTTGTTCACATCTTCGGTCTCCCTGCTCTTTCACTGACCCAGCTTGGTTAAAGCCGTCCTCCCTGATGGAAGCTCCGCTGGGTGCCTGCCTGGTGGGCCTCGCGTTGCCCATCTCTGAATGTGCAGGAACTTTGGCTGTCGTTTCAGCAGCAAAGTTCGCTTTTTAAAATTTTTTTACAATCTTTGTATATTTGTATGAAAAGAAGAAAAGAGGGACAAAAAAAATAATTTATGGGACCTAGTGCAAGCCAAGCCCCTAAATTCGGTGACTAGCATTCATCGGTGATACAGCTAACACGTTCCAGGTCTAAGCAGCCTTAGAAGTGTTGCCCTCGTGTCAGCTAGAAGCCCTTTCTGAAAGAAATATGGATGTAGAGGTTGGTTCTCTCCAGGCACCCCTTGGTTTGGTGGCTGCCTAGGGACTTTTTACTGTTCCAGACCAGATTAATTTGATTTTAGCCACTGGGACCTGATTCACAGTCACTGCTGAAATGCACAGAACAATTCTGGNTTCCATGTGTATTTTATTGTAACTAGCGTCAGGGGTTTTTTTAATTCTTTTTATTTTGAATGGAGAGACACTGTTGAGTGACTATTGTGGCTATGTTGTTTGGCTATAGCCTTTGAATGTCTGTGCCATGGGGCAGCGCATCTGCCTTGGTCTGATCTTAAGGAAAGACCTATTAATAAAATACGCGAACATTTCTTTTTCTAGAAAAAAATAATTAAAAAAAAATAAATTAAAAAAAGAAAATTGGGGGGAGGAGGAAAAAGCCCCATTAAGATTTAAAAAAAAATAATAATAATAATTTACTAAAATGTTTTTTGTAACTAACTTAAAGCATAGGAAATAAACTCTTGTATCGGGTCTTTAATATTTATAAGGAGCAGAGCTGATCGGCCTCTTTCGGCTGTTGGTTTGTAACACTTTTTATTAGCGTGATGGTTTAGCTGCTCTCCTGCCGCCCTGGGGGGACCGTTCCGGGGGACACTGCCTTGGGCCAAAGCCTCTTTTAGCAGAACTTTCCTGCATCCCATTCCCACGGGGGCTCCTCGCTTTGTCCCTTCTCTTCAGGTGGAGCTTGTCCGCTGGTGGCAGCTCGGACTGTCTCGGTGTGAGGTGATGCAGGGCTGGTGGCTCTTGGGGGAGGAGATCTCTGCCCCCAGTTTCCATGGGGGCAAATGGCTTAGGCAGGAGGGTCCAAGGAAAAAAAATCCAGGCCAGACAAAACCCGTTTGGGCTTTTTTTTTTTTTTGATTTCCCCTTTTGAGGAAAACAGTTTCCCTGTTTTATAACTTATACTGAAGGACCAAAGAATTCCAAACTTCACCCATTTGGGGCCCTGAAATTTTCAACTTCCCATTGCCCCCCTGCACTCATGGCAGAACAGCCCGAAGGAATTAGCACTAGCCCCTTCCCTCGCCCCCACCCCACCCTTGCTCAGCACTCTCTTTGCACAAGCACATCGACTCTTTCTCGCTTTCCTCTGGTTCTTGAAGAAACGCTTCCTAAATTGAGGTTTCTATCAATTTGTTTGCTGCTTTTTAACAAAAAGAAATCAATCTGAAATGTGAATTCTTTTCTTAAGCATCAGTTGGAAAGGAGAACTTCATCTTGACGTATTTTGTGACTATTCTGGGGAGCCGCTTAGAAGACAATTTAATAGCCAAGTGAGGTGAGAGCAGCGTTTCTGCCCCTCTCCAGCAGTTGTTTAGCGCCTGCCCCCGGCAGGAGGGGTGAACCGTGATCGCAGCGCTGCGTGGAAGGCTCGAGAGTCTGTGGTCAGCTTCCGTAGGGCGTAAAAAGAGTCTTGTTGAAAAGAAACCTGGTGCTAATAAGTACAGCCCCCGTAACGTGCTGTCGGGCTTCTTTCTGAAGCAGGAACTCCCTTTTCCAGGACACGCAGTAACACGTCAGAACTAAGGGGGCTTTATTTTTTTGGCCGAGTCACGCTTCAAAAAATGAAGTTTGTAGTCGGTGCGCAGCCCAGCTGGCTGTTGCTGAACAGCCGGGAACTCCTCTGGGTCCTGCCTCTTCACACAGACTCCTTATTGGATAATGACATTTTCCTCCCCAAGATTTTGGGGAGCTTTGCAAGTGTCAACTTTGGTGACTAATCGTGGGGAGTTGGACACTTCCGAGCTCAGAGCTGGGGGAAGAGTCTTAATTGTGTTGTGAAACCGCAGTATCTTAAAGGTCAATAAACTTTTACACGATGATGGAGAAAAAAACCCAACCCAATATAGAAGCAGATGGCTTAAGACAACACTGTCCTGGGTAGATAGATATCAAAAAGCAAGGCTAGAGCTGTAGACGAGAGCCAGGAGCTGAAGAATTTTTTTGGCATCGCTTTGGGCCGACAGGACCGCTTTGTAGATCATCTCTGGCCGTAGATGATGCGGCCACATGCCAGCGGTGGCACGGGAGGGTCCGGGGAAAAGTCTCACAACATTTTCCTTAAGCCGCTTTCCCCACCTCCCAAGGGGTTGGCTGCAGCTGATCCCCTGGCGGAGGGTTTTAATACTTTCCCTACACCTCTGAAGCTGAACCTGAGCCACTTGCCAGGCTTGTGCAGCTGAGACAATGAAGAGAAGCCCTTTAACCCCGTGAGGAAGCCCAGAACGCTGAACGGACTCAGTAATTAATTCATTGCTGTTCCACCAGCCTCCGAACCTCCTCTCTCTTTCTCCTTTTCCCCTTATCCGAGAAGGAAGAACATGACCAGTGTTTTCCTCCAGAATTCTAAGAATCCTTGGAGTGATGGCCAACAGCAAAAATAGATGTTACTGATGTAAAGCCTAGTATTTTTAAAGGTGAAGTATTCCTGCAAACTAGTGACTGCGTCGGAGGCATTTCTGGGGCTTCCCCACTCCGTAGCTTCCAATGTTAAAACAAAATAAATACAGTATACGTTTTTTGGGGGGGTTTTTTTAAGTTTATTTTTAAATAATAATAATAATAATACACACTGCAGTATTTCTGGTGGCAATTCTTGACCAGGCTCTTCCCCACTCTCCCCAGGAGGAAGGGCACTGGGCAGAAGCGCCCCTAGTCCGTGTAGAAGTTGGCAGAATGGTGATCGGTGGTGTGTAAAACGTGTTGTTGATTCCATGTATAGAACTGTGATTTCAGCTGTCGTTCTCTCGTACTCTGTAAATATGTTTTGGCTGTCGGAAACCTGGTTTAGACTCTTTTTCTTGGCAGAGTGAATTTGCATGTGGGGCTGGAAAGAACTCAAATCTGTGTCACAGTTTCCAAGGGCAGGATGGATCTCTTTTTTTTTTTTTCTTTTTTTTTTTTCCTTTTTTGTTTTGGTTTTTTTTAGAGGACAATAAATTTTTATTTTTTTGCTAAGAAAAAAAACAACCTATATAATAAAGCTGTGTGTGGGCGTGTGTGTGTGCGTGCCCGGGGTGTATGTGCAGCCCCGCGCTGGGGCTTGGGGAGGGGATGGAGGCGCCTGCAGCGGAGCCCTCAAAAAATAACAGATCAAATCTGCGGCCGGTTTTGCCTTCTCCTTTTCACATGACCCAGAATCATTCCTTCCTGAGCTCCCTTCTGGATCGAGCCCCTTTCTTCTGGGACCCTTCACTTTTAAGATCAAAGGGTGGTGGAAGATGGAGAAGAGTCAACGTGGGGTGGGGAGGTGGAGCTGAGACCTTGGGAAAGGGTAAAACCACAGAGCAAAGAGCGTTTGATCACCCCGATTCTTGGGCTGGACAACAATTTCTCTCCTGTGAGAGCCAGGCTAGGGAGGGGTGAGCTCTGCCTGCCTCGGGTGCCCATTTGTACCAGGGAATACAACCATGAAAATCATCACTTACCTGGTTTCATGTGTTGGCACCCAAAAGACCATGCCTTGCATATGGAATTACCTTCCATTTTCGGTCGAATTAATACATTGAAGATGCTTCAACCCCCTTACCCTTAATCCAAGCACAACAAGAAGCTGGAACACTCAATTTACATGATCAGTAATGCACTAAAATGGGCAGATGTGAGTGCCTGCCCCCTTCCCTCTTGTGTTGCAGCAGTCTGTCTCTGTTGGGGTTCCACACCAGGAGGAGGGGGAGGAGGAGGAGGAGGAGGATGGGCATTTCTCCCTCCTCAGCCTTCCATTTGCCAGGAGCTGGTTTTGTGTGCTTCAAGCCACATTTTTTTTAATGCTTGGGCTATTTTCCTCCTGGTCCATGGGGGGGGGGGGTTAGTTACGCTCTGATTGTTTATTAGTCCTCTGTAAAGGGTGTGATATTTTTTTGAGGGTGAGAAAAGACCCTCCCCAGAACTGCCAGGAGCTGAGTATGAAGCTAAAGCACCTCGGATAATAAACCCAAGGTTAGCCCAGCGTGCCCCCTGCTCGCTGGTGCAGCCTGGGTGATGGTCAGCCCAGAGCGAGTTAGAGCACAACGATTTTTAAACAAACAGCTAAAAATAAGCCACACACACACACACACACATTCAAAGCCACAGCCTCACATAACTGAGCCTTGCAACAAAGCGTGAGGCCAGTTGCTGGCAGGTGCCAACCCCAAATGAGCTGCCGAGTGCAGGCAGGGGGGTTTCCTCTCTCAGGCCTGGAGCAGCAGCAGGAGGATCCCGGCTGGAATGATGCCCTGGGCCAGCGACCCTTCCCCAGGCAGGGACCCTTCTCCCACATCTTATTTCTCTGCAGAGCTACAAGGGGAGCAGTGAAACAAGTGATTTAAGGCAGCAAATGGCTTCCTTGGGAGCCAGCAGCGCCTTAATCCCTCCCGCTGCGGGTTCGCTCGAGCCAGGCCATGTCACACAGATACCAAAGGAGCTTTTATTTTTTTCCTTCCCCCACCCCCACATCGAGGGCTTGACCTGAATTGACCCAGCGGCTGCTCTGCCCACCGAGAAAGCAGCTGGTGCTTAGGCATCCGAGAGGGGGATGCTTTTAATTCCCCAGGACATGGCAGCTCCCAGGGACCGGCTGCAGCTCAAGCGCAGCCATCTCCTGGCAGGGGGTGGGGGCAGAGGGAGCTCCAGATTTATAACTAGGAAGGATCGTAGCTAAAAGAAGCTCCCAAACCCTCCAGCAAATAGCAACCACCCGCCCTGCTGGGCATTTTGCTGTTCCACCCGAGTGCAGGAGAAGCTTTGGTCCATCATGGCCAAGCCCTTGCCAAAGCTTCTGCTGCCGGCAGGGACCAGCCGAGGCTGCGAAGGGCAGAAGAAGCAGCTCCCGGTGCCAACCAGTCCCTGGGTGAGGTACCCGGCTGCCTCCCAGTGCTGGCACAGCCCCTCGCCAGTGGTGCAGGGCTCAGCTCCTCATCCCATCCTATTTCCAGTGGGAAACCTGGACAGGATCATCCCTGCGCTGTCTCCTCTCGCTAAAATCCCGCGCCCAGCTGCCCCTTCCCGGCTTGACCCCGTCCAGAGGAGCAGCCCCCGTTGCCACCCCGCTGCACCGCTGCCGTTGTCCCAAAGCACCCTCTGCACAGACTCAGCCCACGCATCAGCTTGGTTGCTTTTCATTTAAAATAAGAGGCTTATCCACAGGAAAAAGAGAAAAAAAGAAAAAAGAAAATAATAATAATAAAAATAATAATAAAAAAAGAGGCAGGTTTGGCCATGGGTTTTCCCCAGCCCAGTTAAACACCATCGCGTTTGCTGCAGACAGGGTTTGGGGACGCAGCCCGGAGCCGCGGCACCGGCAGTGACAAGCTCATGGGGGACGGGCAGGGACAGCCACACACTTTCACACCCCCTGTGTAGTGTTGCTAGTCCAGAGAGGCAAAGAAATCCCCTGAAATACCAGGTGCCTACCCTCCCCGGCCTCGCAGGAGCATTGCTACCCCAAGGTGGGGTGAGAAGGGTGCTGGGAGGTGACAGCACCTTTGATCGCGGACGGTTCTGGCTCCAGCACCAGCAAAAGTCCCGGGGTCCCACTGGCCAGACCCCCTCGTGTCGGGACCCTCTTCCTCCGCCTCCCTCACTCCGTCTCCTTGGACTGCTTGGCCCGTTGCTTGCGGAGCTTAACGAAGGTCTGAGCCTCTTTGTCGCCCTTCCTGGACTCCAGCAGCCGGAGGATCTTGTCTCCTGCCGGAGAGGAGGGGAGCGCTGGTGGGAGCTGCTCGGCGCAGCCCCTTCCCCACCCCGCGGGGCTGGCGGGGGCTCGGCGGGGTCAGGGCGGCTGCGGCACCACGTACCGCTGGGTTTGGGATGGGTGAGGGGCAGGCGGGTTTGGGGCACCCGCGCCATGTCAGCCTGGTCCTCCGTGGCGTCGAGGCCGGGCAGGCGGCAGAGAGGGAAGAAGGCTTCGCCCTCCAGGTCGTTGGCGCCCAGCGTGTCGTAGTCGAAGACAGTCAGCAGCAGGCAGGCCCCCTCCCGCCGGCATTTCTCGGGGGGGATCAAGCTGGGAGGGGACGGGATGCAGGGAACCATCGCATCCCATCCCCACCATCCCGAAATTCAACCAGGAGGCTTCTCCAGGGTGATGCTCTGNGCATCCCATCCCCATCCCCACCATCCCGAAATCCAACCTTCTCCCCAGGAGGCTTCTCCAGGGTGATGCTCTGCAGGAAGCCACCTCCCTGACCTCAAGCCCTTCAAAGCACAGGGTCCTGGCTCCAACCTGTGGGACCCAACTGTTTGGGGTGCCCTTAACCCAGCTCCCACTGTGGGACCCCCTGGCTGAGCTCCCAGGGGGGTGAAATTCCGGGGCAGGACCCAATTCCTGGAGCAGCAGCCCCATAGCAGGGCCTCAGTTGGAATATGTGGGGCTGCAGGGCTTGAGGAGGGGGGAGTGAGGGGGGTGGTAGGTGTCATCCCCTACGTACAAGTCGAAGGCTTCATCAAAGAGGGGGTGAAGCTCATTCCTCTTGCACTGGGTGGTCCGGGCCACCACCTCGGGGAACTCGTGCCGGGGCTCCAGGGTGAGCTGGACAAAGGGGTCACTCGAACCTGGTGGGGTGCAGAGATCAGTCCCCTCCTGCCACCCCTGGACACACTGCGGGGGTCAGGGTACCCTCAGGGCCACCCCCCAGCCCAGCCCTCACTCCTAGGGGGGTGCAGGAACATCCCCAACCCTGCCCACGCTGTTGCTGAGCCACGGGTGGCTGCAGGAGGAGTGACATCTCCTGGAGACCTCCCCGAATGACAGCCAGCCCGAGAGACTGTCCCTTCTCCCTCTGACATCTGGGTGAGTTGTCTGAGGCATGATTTACACGACGAGGGAGAAAGAAAAAAGCCTCCTGCCCTGGCTGCTGCCTTGTGCTGCAAACTGGAGGCAGCGGGTTGTGGGCGCAGTGTCCTGATGGTCCTGCCTGCTGCATCCCACCGGACCATCCCGGACCGGTGCAATATCCCCCTTCTTCCCCAAACCCACCTGCTTGGATGCAAAAGCAAACCCAGGCAGAGCCCCGTCCCCCCAAGCACTGCCAGAGTCAATCCCACCCAGGGGGTTATCTGGGACTGAGGCCGGAGGGGGTCCCAGGGCGGTGGGGCTGCCCACACCCACCGTTGGAGTCCAGCGGGATGAGGTTGACGGCGTTGAGCACTTCCACGCGCAGTTTCTGCTCCGAAGGGCGGTACAGCGCCTTGATCGTCACCGCCCCGTACTTCTCCGAGCTGGTGTCCAGCTGAGCAATGGGGCACAAGAATAAAGGTGCTGCTTTTCGGCACGCTCCTGGAGCCCAGGGTCCAGTGGAGGCTGCCCAAGCATTTTGAGGTACTGGAGGGGATGATGGGCATCCTCTAGGATGCAGTGGAACCCCCTCCTGCTCACCACTGGGGCAAAACCAGCCCCAGGACTGGGAGGGTGGTGGGGAAATCCCACATCTCCACAGGCAGGCTGTGCCAGGCAGCCCCACGTGTGCAAGGGTGGGGTGTGGGAAGGGGCCGGGGGCACCATCCTGGCTCTTACCTGCTGCTGGATCCTGTCGCTGAAGTATTTCTGGATGAGTTTGCGACTGGTGGCGGAGCAGAGGGCCAGGTGAGTCTCCAGTGACTGCGGGGAGGAGGAGCGGTGACGGTCAAGCGCACGGATGGTTCCACAGCCCAGGGATGCCCTCTCTGGAGAGCACCCATAGGAAAGCCTCGGGGTGCCCCCTCCTCCCCAGCACCCCGTACCAGGAAGGAGGCCGTGTGGAGGGTCTCCAGCGGCAGCCCGCAGCCCTGGGCGTGGAAGCAGCGCTCCAGGCTCTGGGGAGAAGGGTGCTGTTAGCTGCCAGCCAAACACTCATCCCTGCCAGGGACCTCCCCGTATGCCCCCCCCGGTACCTTCAGGGCACAGTGCAGCTTCCTGTAGTGCTGGGCTGAGGGCACCTGCTGCCCTGCGGCCGCCGACAGCACGGCCAAGGTGTGATGCCAGAGGAGAGCGAGGAGGCTGCAGGGAGAGGGAGGAAGGCCGTGAGCTCCAGGGGACGTTTGGTCCTTTGCAAAGCTCATCCTGCTGGGCTGAGCCTCCAGCCCCGAAGCGGGGGATGGCCTCAGGATCCACGGGGCTGGAGGGTCACTCCTGCTGAGGAACGGTGACACGGTTCCCCCGTGGATCCCCAGCGCCCCGCTCACCTGTTGAAGTTCTCCTGCACCAGATGCTCGTTGAGATACTGCAGCTCCGACTCCAGGAACTTCATGAGCGGGATGATGGACTGCAGTGAGAGGAGACGGGTGTTGAGGAGGGCACAGAGGGGCTGTACCCAGCAGGGCACAGCAAGGAGAGAGGTGGAGTGCTGCTGGCCAGAGCTAGCAGGGCACAGGGTGGTCTGGAGGGGCTCTCTCCCACAGTGAGGACGTGGGCAGGCTGTGCCCTGTCTGGTCCTGCTGCCAACACGGGCATCAAATAATGTGTATGGAGATCTGGTCCCTGTTGCTGGTGTGTTCTGTGTCCAGGCAAGGGGCAGGGAGATGCGGAAGGGTGAAGGTGGCATCCACCAGCTAGGCAAGGGCTATTCACAACTGCCCAAAAGAGATGGCCCAGCAGAGGCCAGGCCAGGTACTCACATCCTCAGGCTCCGGGGTGTTATTGGAAGACGAGAGCTCCTGGATGTGTCTGGCGATGCCCTTTTCCAGCTGCCGGGGAGAAAAACACAGAGGCACTTGGGCTTTACTCTCTACACCAAACTCCCCATGCCTGGGTCCAGCTTGTCTCCATCACAGGAGCTCCAGGCCTGCTTAGATGAAACCTTCCTGCTTTAGGCCAAGTAAGGACCAAAGTGGGGCAGGGGCAGGTGGTCACCTTGGTGGCCAGAGCTTGCACCACATCCCGGACCTCGTGGTCCAGGCAGGAGACAGCGCTGTCGAGCTGGTTGTGCAGCGTGTGCTGGATCTGCTCCCGGTCAATGACGGGCCCCGTGCGCTGCTCCAGGTGTGCCCAGTCCAGCTGCGAAGGCAGCTTCAGGATCAGCAGCCGCAGCTGCTTGATGTTGTTCACCACGATGCAGAGCTGGGGGAGGTGAGGGTGCTTCAGTGTCCTGCACCCCTTCGTGCACCCCCTGCTGACTCCATCACCAGCTTTATCCCCATCCTCACTCCCATTCTCATCCTTGTCTCCATCCTGCTCCCCTTGCTTATGCCATTTCACAGAATCACAGAATCCCAGAATGTTTGGGATTGGAAGGGACCTCGAAAGATCGTTCAGTCCAATCCCCCCGACGGAGCAGGATCACCTAGACCAAGTCGCACAGGAACTCATCCAGATTCTCCAGGACTATAGCTACTGTGGGGCAACTGATGCCCATGAAACCCAAACCCAGGATATCAGCTGGGTGCCCAGCAGCTCATGTCCCTTTCCGCCCCCAAACCACAGCCACCTCCTGCCTCTCCCCAAGCACTGGAGCCTGCTCCAACACCAACCCTGTTGGCCGCTTCACCCTCGTTCTGCTCTCTCAGTGACAGAGCCTCAGCCCTCTCCTTGATGAGCCTGCAGTACATCAGGGCGATCTTGCACATGTCCTGCAGGATAGAAAGACAGAAGAAGCCAACAGGACTTAGCTGGGCAGCACTGGGGACAACCACAGGGCCAGGGCACCCCACCACGTCAGTATGGGACACCCTTTATGGAGACACGCCTCCAAGAACAGGAGAGGAGACCCTGGCTGCTGATGCCTGTGAGCCTGGAATCCGCCAGCAGGACCCGGTGTACAAACCTCCACCAGCTTCACCATGATCATGAAGGCTTCCTCAGGGTCTGGCCAGTTCAGCTGCTGCCAAGTCTTCACGATCTGGGCATAGCAGGTGGACAGGTCGACGGTGGATGTGCTGTGCTTGTTGTGCTCCCCAAAGGGCGTCAGCTGAGAGGGCAGAGAAAGTAAACACAACTTTGTTTGTACAGAAAGAACCCCCCTGTCCCAGACAGGCGAGCTGCTGCTGCTTCACTTTTTGGGGCTCTCTGGCCCATCATCAGCTCCATATCTCCTCGTATCATCACCCAGTCACTTTGGAGAGTGGAGGAGATGAGGGTGGGTTGGGTTGAGCAGCCTGAGCTCCTTGCAGTGGGCTGTCCTCCATCACACATCACGCTCCACCCCAGCGTTGTTGGACCACACTGAAGAGCAGGGCAAGGAGCCCACAGCTCCATGGCTGCCTTCCTTCACCTCTCCCGAAAGGCCAGAAGTTCAGGAGATGCTCACAGTATGTCCAAACCCAGGCACAGCAGCTCACCTGGGCTGCCAGGGACACCAAAGGAAGGGACATGGGGATGTCCAGGGTGGGATTGACTGGTCCAGGAAACCACCCCCTTTGTTGTGTGTCTGGGAGAGGAGCCAGCCTGCTCCTGGACATCTCCGTGGTGGTCTCAATGCTGTGGGCCAGGCACAGGGGCAGGGTGTGGAGGGAGCTGGAGCATCCCCAAAGGATGGAGGGGGGTGTTCTCCTCCCTGGGTTACCTGGTCCATCTGGACGGCTCTCTGTGCCCTCTCCAGCGCGACGTTGTAGGCCTTCTGCAGCCACTGGGGCACAGCTTCCTTGAACCACTGGTGGAAATCGTTCAGAGCCAGAGGTCCATCCCTGTGGATGAAGGCACCAGCTTCTCCAGCCATACAGCACTGGCCCAGGACTATCACCCCTCCTTGCTCTCATACAAGAAACTGCCCCGAGGAGCAGCTCCCTGATTTGAAATTCCCCTCAATGAACCAACTGCTCGTTCCCTGGCTTCGGCGTCTGCCCTCTCTCAGGGGTGGATACCTGCTTGGGAGAAAGTCCTTCATCTGATAGAGCTCCTGCAGGTTCATGTAGAGGTGGAAAAGGCTCTCAGCCGTGGGCTTGGACATGCTGCTGTCGACCTCGTGCAGCTCCTCCTGGACGTGCTCCGCGACCTGGCAGTGAGTGAGGGAAGGGGGAACAGCTCTTGGTGAGGGTCCGGCTGGGAAGGTTTGGTCTGCCAGGGGTTCTCTGGAGCCATGGGGCGAGGGTTGCTCACCAGGCTCTCCAGCTCCAGGTAGGCGATGCAGAAGAGATTCAACTTCAAGGTGCTGCAATAGAGAAATGTGGAGTCAAGAGCCTGCCAGCTCAGTAACCCAGTCCTCCCCAGGCCATGCCCTTGCCATAAAGGCAAGGACAATACATCTCTAAGAGGCAGAGATGGGACCACAGATGGTTTGTCTGTGGAGCTCATGAGCCAAGGAATAAGACGTCGGAGTGCCCTGCTCCTCTTGACCCCAGGAAGGTGAATCGAGCTTCAAAACCTACTTGGTGAAGAATTTATTCCAGATTTTCTGGCACTGATGGAGATCTCCTATCACCTCCAGGAGAAGTCTGGACAAGGCTTTGCCATTCTCCTCCATGCTCTGCAAAGGGAGGAACAGCTTCTTTTGAATGCTCAGTGATTTTGAGGTGACCTGGGCTCCGCTCCAATCTGCTTCATTTCTATGATTTGTTCTCGCGGGGTAGCAATCCATCCTTAGATCCACATCAGGAGCACCAAGAAGTTGTCGGTAACATCCATGGTCACCCTGTGCTTGTGTGGCTGGGCTGGGACCGGTTGTCTTCCCAACCCTTTGGGCCTTCCACCCCAAGCCCACCAAACTGCTGCTTACAATGTCAGAGAGGCAGAGATGGGAACTGACCTTCACCATGGGCTTGAGGTGCTGCTTCTTCATGTGGAACCACTCCGTGGTGCCTGACTGCAAGAGAGGAGCCCTGGTGTGACGGCAGGGAAGCAGGAGGAGCAAAGATGCCTCTGTCACCCCCCTTCACTCTTCCTCGGGGGAGTGTGTTCAGGACCCAGCTGCATGTGGTGGGAACCACAGGGGTGAAGAGAGGCAGGTATTTCCCCCCACCACGGTGGCCAGTGGGGCTTTGCTGAGGTCTGGGCGTTGGGCAGGGGATGGATGGGAAGAGAGAGCCACAGGGTGCCACCTCCCCAGGGCTGGGCAGGATGAGAGCTCTGGTCCCACTACCTTTAGTGCAGCGGAGACCATCTCGGGGAGGTTGGGGCTGGGCGTGCACAGCTCGTGGAAAGCTTTCATTTTGCACATCTGGACCAGGACCCTGCAAAGTGAAAGCCTTGAGTAAAACCCAGCAGCAGTCCATCAGCCACAACCATCCCAGAGAACCTACCCAACCAGCCCTTCCGCTCCCAGCAACATCCCCCACTGGGAGCCCCAGATGAGGGAGAAGACAGGACAAGCATCACAGCAGCCTGGCAGGAGCAGAAAGGGCTCGCAGGGGTTTTTGCTCAAGCTTACAGGCTTGTCCATCCTGGTGGCCAAGCCATAGGACCCCACAGGCATCTGGCACCAGAGCTCGACTCACCGGAGCAGGGACTGGAGCCTCTCCTTGGACCTCGGGACAGAGAGGGGGAAAATAATGCGGAACCTCCGGATGAGGGAGACCCCGTAAGTCAGCAAGGACTGGAAGGACTCGGCCAGCTCTGCTTTCTGGGGAGAAGGAAGGAAACATGTGTTGTCCTCCTCAGCAGCAGACGGAGATGTCGTCAGAACCATGGCACCACTGTGGAGGGAGCTGGTGTCTCCCTTTCCGTCCTAGTCTGCTCTAGGAAAACCCCCTGGAGTTCTCTCTGGAGGGGCTGATCTGAGCTTTGTGCTTAAACCTCAGTGCTATGCATGAAAGATTTGGAGTGGATGGGATGTCCTGGGAAAACTGGTGGGGAAAAATAGGAATTGGGTCATCCTTAAACTTTGCAGGGGGTTGTGACTGATTTGATGGCAGCGATGGAGGAGGGGGATGCTGGTGGAAAGGGTAAGAGCTTCTCTGCAGAGAGGAGGAACAAGCCGTTGGGACAAAGGGGCTCCCTGACCCCTGGGTTATCCTGGTCCCCGTGTCTGGATCTCCCCAGAAATGCCCTCCAGCCACCCTGGCACCCCTGCACCCCACAAGCCCCTGTGCTTCCTGGAACATAAGGAGGGAAACGGCCCCGGGAGCCGAGAGATGAGGCTTGGGGTTGGGTGTACAGGGCGTGTTTGCCCAGTCTCTGCCCCCCATGTGGTGCCAGAGCCCCCTCACCTGCTCTGGCCTCAGGCGCTCCTGCACCCACTGGTACTCGATGCTGGTGATCTGGTGGAGCAGGCAGTTGCTGTTGAACTCGAGGCTCTGGTAGAGCTTGCTGTAGGCCAGCCACTGCCTGGGGAGGAGGGAGAGGCTGGGCTGAGTCCCCAGGGGCTGGGGGGCACCCAGGGGCTGGTGCGGGCTGGGAAGGACCCAGGTGTCCTGGTGGGGACAATACCAGCCCCACTGAGCTCATGGGAGAGACCAGCTGCCGTCAGACAGCCGCAGGGAAGGCACTGGGGCCTGTAAACCCCCCCCATGATGCTGCATCACATCTCCTCTGGCACGGAGTACTCACGCCATGACCTGGTGGAAGTCAGAGAGATCCTTCTGCGTGGCGTGCAGGTAGAGCACTGTGCTGGCGTGCCTGCTCAGCTCCCCGTCCCAGGCAATGCTGCCAGCCTGGGAGGATGCAAAAGGAGGATGACACATCCTGAAGCCAGCTGGGCTGAGCAAGGAGGGGGACAGGCACTGGGGTGGGATGTGTTTGCAGGACCACGGGAGGAACGGGCGGCCCACAAGGATGCCAGGCACGGGCAGGTGTCAGCATGATCCTCCTCCCCATCATACTGCAGCTTGTATTGGAATGGGCTGCCCAGGGAGGTGGTGGAGTCACCGTCCCTGGATGTGTTCAAGAAGAGGTTGGAAGAGGAACGCAGGGACAAGATTTAGATGATTAGAGGATGGGATGATACTGGGTAATAGGTTGGTGATAGGGCAGGTAATAGGTTACAGGTTGGACTTGATGATCTCTATGGTCTTTTCCAACCCTGTTCATTCCGTGATTCTGTGATTCTGTGTCAGGTGTGATGGGCTCCAAAGGAAGCCCATCCTCATTCCTGCCCAGCTGCTGTCGAGCTGCTGCTCCCTGTCGGTTACCTGGTGCTGAAGGATCTCGTAGGACACCAGCTGCTGCAGGAGGTGGCGATGGACAGTGTAGCTCGGCTGCGTCCTGCTGCTCGCGGTGGCCCTCTGAAAAGTGACAAGGCACAGGAGCAATACTCATAACATGCCTGAACATGCAAGGATGCAGTCAGAGAATGGGGGGACAGGAACCCAAAATCATGGGGTCAGGGAGCCCTGTTTGAGCTGAACCAAGGGTTGCCAGTGCACCAGAAGCAGGGTAGACATGCTGGCATGGAGCTCAGGGGAGCATTGAGCTGGTTTCCAGCACATGCAGACCCTGGCGTGGCACCTCTGGCCATGGGGCAAGTATCTGAGACCATAAGACAGGACCCAAGGGACAGGCAGCGGTCCTGTCCCACCACGGCAGAGGAAATGGACCCCCCCTTCCCCATCCCCTCCTACCTTCTTGTGAGTCAGCAGGAACTGCAGGTGACACTGTCCCCGGTTGGGGTATGTCTCCGTCCGTGGCTCCAGCTGGTACCACTGGTCATCCCAGCAGTGCAGGTCCTGCAGACACAGAGACAAGGGCAAAGCCTCACGCAGCCTTCCTGGGGGAAGGATCCCACTCAGGGAGCACGTTCCCCGGGGTTAATGGGGCAGGAAGGTGCTGTATTGGATAACGCTGGTATGGGATTAACAATATAAGAGGCATCGGCACTGAGTGAGGGTGTTGGAGTGGCTGAGGCACCTGCCACCAAACTGAGGGAACTGGCATCAATGTGCAGCTCTGAGACAGGATCCTGGGTGAGCTCAGTGCTGCGCGGGGCTGGGATCCTGCCCAGACCCTGTGGGGTTTAACTGGCACCCGGGGGGTCACTGGCAGCAGAGGCTGCGCCCCGATGCTCACCTTCAGGCGAAGGACCACGTTGCCCAGGAAATCGTCCTGCCCTTTGTCTTTGCGAGCATCTTTAAAGATCCTGAAAGGCACGAACGAAGGAGGGGGTGAAAGGGTTTCCTGCAGCCGTGACCCAGCTGCAGTGGGGGCGAAGAAGGGCGACGCAGACCTGCTGCCCTCCCTCTCGCCCTCCTTCCAAAGGTAATTCTAAAATCCAGCAGACAAACAAGCATTTTCCAAACCCTCTCTCCTCGGCAGTCGTTAGGGCCACGCTGGCACCAACCGTTTGAGGCCGTGGAGGTCCGTCAGCTCCCCCAGCTTGTGCCGCACCGACTCCACCGTGTCCGAGTCCCTGCAAGGGTGGGCAGAGAAACCCACCACGGTGGGGGAAGAAGGAAGGTCAGGCGATGGTAAAACCAGTTCAGGGTGTTGCAATGATTGTGGAGAAGGGAAGGCGGAGGTAGGGGGGGATATGTCGAGACTCAGACGACCCCCAAAAACCAGTTGTCCAGCCAAAATCTGCAAGCACGTGGCTTCTTTCCTTAAATAAAATGAGGGCTCAGGACCAAAGCCAGCCTGAGCTCTCTGAGTGCTGAGTGATGGTGGTAGGTCATAGGCTGGACTCAATGATCTAAGAGGTCTTTTCCAGCCTTAAATATTCTATGATTCTATGATTCTCTCTGCTCATGCTGGTCGCAGTCCTGCACTGTGCACTGCTCCAGCAGAAAAGGGTGGGGGAAAGGGACCCCAGCTGGTTTCTGGGGCTATTTAAAGGGTGCAGGTTGAAGGACCATCCCAGGGAGGCTCCCAGCAGGCAGGGCCTCACTCAGGGCTGGGGTCCAGGGTCACTGGCTGGGGGGGCTGCCACTCACCACATGTCCAGATGAAAGCTGGCGGTCTCCACATCTTCAAACTCCCTGCAAGGCACCAGGGGGAAGCGGTTACTCAGCAGCATCCAAGGGACCGGCACCAAGCAGGTAGGACAGCTCGGGGGTACAGGTAGGCAGCTCCTCCCTAGGGGAGAACCCAAACCACCCCACACAGCCTGGGGAAGTGTTGAGAGAGCCCCAAGGGAAGGATTTTTGCTTTTTACCTCCCTGGTCCTGCTGCATGGGTCAGACCAGAAGCCTGGCAAGCCCCGGTGGGCATCACCCCAGCTCAGCCTCAGCTCCTTGGCTGAGGCAAGTGGTGAAACCCTCCCCAGCCATGCACCCCTGGGCATCCCTTCCAGCCCCCCCGCAGTGAGCAATGCCAAGGGGTGGCAGATTACAGGATAAATGTCTCATCCCACACCGGGCTGAGGGTCTGGCTTATGACTTGTGTGCGATGGATCTGGTCTTCAGGGATAAGGTCTTTGACCACAGCCTTCATCCTCTTCTTGTGGTCGAGGTGGGCCGGCTCCCGGCTCTTGTTGTCGATGCCCAGCAGGCAGTACGGGTCGCTGAACCCTGCGAGGGCAGAGGCGTGCAAGTCCCCGTCAGGAGCGGCGGAGTTCCTTGTTCCGATGGGACACCCACCCGTCTCCCCTTACCGCTGACGTCTTTGCCCAAAATCCCCTTGGCTTCCTTCACGGTTGCTTTCAGGCAAAAGATCGGGCTCTGGAAGAATGAGAGTGTTAATCATTAATAATGTCAGGGGGTCACCAACCCTGCGAGGAAGGATGGGGCTCAAGCAGGACCACACCATCAGCTCAGGCCAGCAAACAGCTCAGCCCAGGGTACCCCGTACCCCAAAGTCTGATCACAGGGACCAGGAGACACCGGAGCCTCCCAGCACCACCCTGATGTGGTGACATTCTCTGGGCCGTAGCACACTGGGCAGATGCCATCTCACTGCGTACCTCCAGTTCCTTGACCTGCTGCATGATGACGTTGTGCTCCTCCTCGTCCATGTCAAAAGCCTGTGTAGATATTGGGGCTGGTGACGGCTGCTGTCCTGTTAACGGTGGCTGGAGAGCAGCCAGGGGCTTCCCTCCGCTCCCTGGGAACAAGCTGCAGCTCGAGGGGAGAGGAGAGGAGCAAAGAGCGCAGCAGAAGGGCTGGGGACCAGCTGAAAGCTCTTGAGGGAGAGCCTTCTTCCCACCATCCTGATATTTCTCCCGAAGGCCGGTGTTTCCCAGCCACGAGATGTCCCAGCCCCGTTGCTGCTACAGCTTTGTTAAAACTTCCTCTGAGTGAGTCCCACCACCCCCTGTATCTGGGAGGCTGGATGTGGCAGGGAATGGTTTTGGGGACCCCAAGGAGGAGATGGGGACCCACCTTTTGCACGTAGGCATAGAGCTCCTGCGAGTCCGCGACGTGGTGGGGCTCCGGTTTGCCCAGGCGGTGCAGGATGGTGTAGAGAACCTCCTCGTAGAGCTGGATCAGCTGCGGGAGGAGAGCAAACACCCTCCTGTGGGTCAGGCCAGCAGGGACTTGCTCCGCGCATCCCCCGGAATTAGCTGGGGTGTTCCTCCCTCCATCTCCCTGAGCTCCCCGCTGGTCTCTGCTGCCCCCGTCCTGATATCCAGCCCTGCCCAGCCACCACCGCCTGTCCCTGAGGAGTATCTTGAGGAGCTGAGTCATGTCCCCAAGCCCCAGCAGCGCTGCCACCCCTTCCAGTGCCACCAAGGCAGCCTATGGCGGGGCTGCTCTTACCTCTGTCTTGGAGAACCGGTGGGAGAGATCCATCTACAGAAGGAAGAGAAGCAGAGAGGTTTCCCATCAGGTCTCGTGGTAGAGGGTGGGTTTAGGAGGAAACCACAGCAGGGCAGGGCAGGGCAGGATGGGGTGGAACCACCCGCAGCCCATCAGTGTCCAAAGGACGCCCTAAAGGATGCTGTGATACCCTGCAGACGCCCCATGACCAAGGGAGCACCTCTCCCATCACCTACTGGTGTGGCACCATGGGTGCCCTGTTGATTGAAGAGGGGGCAGTGAGGATGGCAACAGCAATTTGGGATGAGCCAAAGGAGGCTTTGGAAAAAGAGCCAAGCACCTCTCACCCCACAGAGCCGCTCACTGGCCCAGCAGGACCAGACTGGAGAGCAAATAAGCCGAAGGGAAGGGCAGATGGCCAAAGTGCAGTGAGGAGCTGCAGCCTGGACAAGGCAGCTACAGGCAAGGAGACACCAAAAAGCCACCAGGATTCATGACTGGGATCCCCTTGCCACGAAGGAAAACAAGCGCTGCTGCAACAGTGCATTCAGAGCTCGAGGTCCATTCCCCACTTGAAGGTTGACCACCAGCAGCGCTTGTTTTCTGAAAGGCAATTAAATTCAACGGGTGGTGTGTGCTGAGGCACAGCCCAACTCAGCCCTGGGGGTGCCAGGGCGCTCTGCTGCCCGTGCAGCCTCCATCATCCCCTGCCTCAAATGTCACCTCTCACTCATTCTGGCTCCGCATGGATCCATCTGGGAGATCAAACCACCCTTTTCCCTGGCAAACCGCAGCTCTCAGCTCACCCTCATGCCCTGTTCCCTGCCCAGCACTAAGGCTGACCTCATCCTGCAGCTGCTTCTCTACCTAGGGTCTGGATTTGGCCACAACCCATTCCTGCTGCGGGGCCTGGCCGGCTGATGGTGACGCTGCCACCACCGCAAGCTGGGTGACGCAGCCGGAGGGATGGGGACTGGTGTCCCCGTGCCATCCGTTACTGTTCCCAGTGCTGAAGCTTCTTGGAGTGCAAGGGGAGGATGGAAAAAAAAAATTTTGAAATGAATTTGGCCCTTTCTGTGCTGAGGTGCATACCCTGAGCACAACCCCAGGGATGGATGGATGGGCAAACCCTACCTGTGGGTCATCCCAGGCCCTGAAATGACCTTAGAATCCCCCTAATAGAAAAAAAAAAAAACCCACCCACAACCAACAACCCTGAGCTGGAACATTAACATTTGCTCCTGGCAAATCTAGGGCTGGCATAATCCCCTGGCCATCTGGACTAAATTCAACTCTTCCACCCTCGTGTTCGCCCATATGCGCACGGGACTGGTTAAGCTAAAGCTGAGCTGAGCCACCAGGATGTGTTTACTGCCGCTAATCCCCACGCCAAGAGCCAGGCTCAAATCCACGAGCGGTGCTTAAATGCAGGGCTGGCTGCGACCACCAGCATCCCCCCAACCCCAGCAGCATCATCCGCGCGGGATGTCAGCTTGGCTGCGGAGACGGTGGCACTTAGAAGGGAGGATGAGTCCCTGGGGAGGGGACGCCACCAGGACAGATCATCTCAGGAGCCCAGCACGGGGTATCCAGCCCCACACGCTCCCAGCAGTGCCGGGTGGAAGCGTGCAGAGCTGCAGGTCCCATCTCCACAGGGACAGACACAGGGACACCGTCTGTCTGCCCACTGCAGAGGAAGTCAGTTGGGTTGGGTTGGCCCAGAGCAGGGCTTTGGGGGTTCTACTGCTGGCATGGAGCCCAGGCGAGCTGGGAGGCTCTGGGAAGCTCTAGCTGAGCTAAGAGAGGACCTTCGGTGCCAGCACAGAGCTTCAGCCAACCCCGTACACAGCCCCAGGGGGCACATTTGCAAGGGTACGGTCCCCCTGCATCCCCACTCCCACTCCTTGCTCACCTTTGCCAAGCATCACGGCTGGGACAGGGACTCGATCCCTTTTCTCTCATTCCCCTTTTACAGCCTCAGCACCCAGCTCTGCATCCTGGGATCCCCCAGGCGCAGCCATCCTGCCCTCCCCCCTCCCTGGGGTTAGCACTCCCCAAACACGGTCCCCACCCCCAAACGTTCCCCAGCCCCTCAGTGTCAAGGCCACCTACCTCAGGGCTCTCATTCCCAGGGTGGGTCCCCATGGGGGTCTCAGCAGCAGCATCCATCTCGGGGGGAGGCTCAGCGCGGGGCAGGGGAGCGGCTGCAGCTCTGCCTGTCGCTGTTGCCTCTCCCCCTCACTCGCATGCTCAAAGGAAACCACAGACCTTATCTCACCATGGCCATTTTAGCAAGCGGAAGCGTGCGCAGGCCTCCTTCGAGAGCAGCACGGGGACGCAGGCGCCCAGACCCTGCTTCCCACCACGCCATCCTGCACAGGCAGTCCCTCGGTAATGGGGGCTGCATGGCACAGATGGGGTGGGGGCAAAAGAAGGGGGTCACATCCAGTCCCTACTGTTATTTATGAGCAAGGAATTGGGAGCAAGCGGACTGAAATAGTACAGCCCAGCAGGGAAAGGGGGTGGTGGGAAGGATGGGTGGGGGCAACATGGAGGATCTGGGCTCTGATGTGTGTTTGGGATCCATCGAGCCCAGTGAATGCAGATGGGGACCCTGCAGAAAGCAGAAACCATCTTCAGAGTATTTGAAACCCAGTGCAGAAGCAGGAGGGTGGGAAATCCCTGCAGAACCCGGGCACGTTGGACAAGGCTGGGCTGAGAACTGACGCAGTTAGTGCGGGTGCTGGGGACGGCACCAGGAAAGAGCACACGGCCTGGTTCCTGAGCGGGCTGTCCAGGCAGAGCTGGTTACTGAGAAAGAAAGCAACACGAAACGCAGTTACAAACTTGTGCGTTGCTGTCAGCTTCATTCTTGTAAACGCTTTATCTGATTGCAGCTCGCCAGGCCGTTGTCTATCACCGAGCGGCAGCAGCAGCCTCCCCTCGAAGATCCCTATCGAAACGCCTGCGCTGATGGTGAACTGGGGCGGGGGAAGGCACGGGTGGGCATCGGAAGAGCCACAGGAGGTGGCCAAGGGAAGAGCTGGTTTGCTGCTGGATGTCTGACAGGAGCAAAGAGCAGCCTCGGGCTTGGAGGGGCTGCTGAGCTCTGCAAGCATTTAGAATCATAGAATAACTAAGGCTGGAAAAGACCTCTTAGATCATCGAGTCCAGCCTATGACCTACCACTTCCACTTTGCTGCTCAGTGGCCAGACTCACTGCCCAGGGAAGGATACCCCGGGCTTGCATGGCACTGCTGGGGCTGCTGAGGGCACCCAGGCTCTGGGAAGCAGGGCTGACGCTGCATTCTCCATCGAGGGGAGTTTTTGTCTTTCTAACCTTCCTATTTCTGGTCCCCTGACACTTCTGGAAGCCACAAGCAAGATGCTTGAGCTGCAGCGCGGCGGGCAGAGGCTCAGCGCGGGGTTCAGCGGTGCTGTGCAGCCTGTCAGGGATTTCTGCTTCATTCTAACAAGGAACCGCGACCATGGAAACTGCACTGGAAAGTCTGTCCCCTTAACTACAGTGCAAAGAGCTGACTCCAGTAGCCCGGAGGTACCCACGGCACGCTGGTGCAAACCAGGGCTGCCAAGAGCTGCAGGAGGATGCAGGCAGCAGCATCCCTGCGAGAGGATGAGAGGGGCAGGCAGCCAGCCCCTTGCACCCCTGCAACCACCTCGTCCTTTAATTAAGGCGGCTTGCACCGTTTCAGCTGCTTTAGGAGAGACACACCTTCCCTTTGCCCTGGAAGCCTGTAAGAGCAGGTTATATTGCAAAAGCTTCCCCTGAAGTTGGGTGACCAGGAGATGGAAAAAGAGCTGCCAGCATTGGCAGTGGGTTGGTGCGGGGGTCAAGTTTGCTTCGTACAAGTCAGCCAGAACAGGACTGGGGCCGTGAGGGGCTGCAGGGCACAGGCACAGCGAGCTGCCAGGGGCAGGGGGATGCCAAGCGAACCTACGGAATAAAAACCCAGAGATACAGCAAGACACCACAGAACTGCAGAGCTGAAATCCACCCCTGCATTCACAGCAGTTGGTCAACCTCACCCTCTGAGGTCTGAAAAAAGCTGCTTCTTACACTTCTGCTCTCTCCCAGGTCAGGAGGGCTCTTTCCTCACTGTCTCCTGGCTCTGGCAGAGTAGCCCAGAGGAACTGGGCTTCAGCATCGCTTCCTCTGCACTCCCCAGTTTGCTGATGGAGCAGCCTCATTGCCCTGCTCCCTGTACAGGTGCTGCCTCCTTTGCTGGTAGAGATCCTCAAAGGTGCTTTTCCAGCTCTGCCAGCCTCAGCCTTCACTTTAACCAGCCTAACATTCGCTTCACCTTGGGCAAACAGTTTAAAAGCATCTCCTCCCTTCCTGGAGGAGGGGGGCACGGCGGAGGAGCTGTTTTCTGTTCTGCATCCCTCTCCCTTGACACCCACAAATGCTGTTTATTGATCTGGGACATCAGCGCTGCGCTCCCCTGCAAAATGTTGTCAGCGGGAGGAAGAGATGTAAAGTGCATGATGGCGCTTGAAAATGATTGCTGTCGTCTTGGCTTTTAAGCTTTGATTGCAAAAGCAAAATCTGGCCTAGCAAAGAGCAACCACAGAGATAAAGGCAGGAGGCAGCCACAGCATCCTCAAGCTGCTCACACCTGCTGCTGCTTCTTGCCAACAGAAAATAACAGGGGGCGAAGAAATGCCTCTTACCTCAGCCCGCACAGAGAGAACAGCAAGTAAGAGGTTAGTTAATCCTCAAATCCACCTCCTCTCTCCTTGTAATGCTGGAGAAATAAGATCCACTGTGATCCTAAATATTGCTGAGTACCAGGCAATCATTCTCCAGCCAGGAGCAGGCGGCTGTGCTGGGGTTTTGCAGGTTTTAGAGAGCAAAAGTTCAGCTTCAATGTGGCAGTGTCTGTTAAAAAGCACCTTCCCCACCAGCTCCCCTGCTTGTTGCTCCACTGATCAGGGCCAGCGTGCAATGCCCAGGCACAGCCCGGCAGGGTGGGCAGCACACAGCCCCTGTCAGAAGCCAGTACTGTCCCTCCCCAATCTCTCTGTGTGATTTTGAGCCTCTGTGTTTGCCAAGAGAAAGTTACTGGGTGATCCTGCTTCAATAACAGCAAATATCCCTTTTTCTCCCCTGGGTTTTACCAGCAGCCACCAGCTCCTCAAAATACCACTGACAAAAACCACCGAGTTCACGTGTCTTATAGTATTTGCCCCTCGGATTCCTCCTCATCCAGGAAACAATAAGAAAAGCCCTAAAAGCAGCTGCAGAATCAGCACGGATTTCTGGTTAGCAGAGACAATCCCGATCAACTCCACGCCTCAAACCTGCAGACAGCGTCCGACACATCCCAGACATCCCAGGCCAGGCGTTGTTGAAGGACTTCGATCTCCAAAGAGAGTGGGTCAACATTGCCCAGAATAACCCTCCCTCCCCACAACATCGCTCTGCTTCCCCAAATAACTACCCAGGGGCACACGTTGCGGATATATATGCATCATATAGAGTCAATTCCTCATATTTCTTTCAAAAACAACTCCTCCTAAAGGAAAACCCTTCTCCTTCCAGGCTGTAGGGCTCTCCTAGTGGGTTACTGTCTGCTCCTGGTATAAATAAAGTCCATAGTTGCCTCATGCACAGGGTTAGAGGTGCTGCTGAGAACAATCTCCAAAGAACAAGCGTTATCAGACTCTTTAAAGCGTCTCAATTTCTCTTTAGAGGAAAACCTGGCACGAAAGGACACTCCACAAGCATTCACAGAAGTTTATCTCCTTACCTCTTGGCTTGATAATCCTGGAGCCGCAGCCTGCCCTCACCCTTATCTCGATCTCTCCGCTGGAAATGGGCAAATAGTCAAAAAATTGATTTCAACATGTCCCTCCCTCACTTCTCCTTTTAACCACGGGGCCCAATGACTCTGCAAAACCCGCCTGGCGCCTGCCAGAGTTTGGCAAGCGGACGGTGAAGGCACAGCGTGGAGGAGAGGAAAGTGGTTTCAAAATGAGATCGGGGACCTTCCCGCTTCTCCTCCTCGGGGCTGCCCAGCTGGGCCATCACCCCAGTGACCTCTGGGTGCTGTGTGTGCTGGGACCAGCGATTTCCCAGCCAGGAGAGATGCCACTTGGTTCCATTCCTTGCCTGCTTTAGAGCATTCCAGTGATTTCTGTGCTAACCCCCTATCCTCCCTCCCCCAGGAAAGCACAGAGCACAAAAGCGATGGTACTTGGGAAGAAGCAGAGGAACATGCAGCTCCCCCCGTCCCAGCGGGGTGATCTTAGGACAACAATGCAAACCTCATCCTTCTGGAAAGAGCAAAAGGGACATCCGGCCACCCCCGCACAACAGGGTGGTTGAGAAAGCGGCGTTTCCCTCAGGAGCCCCGAGGTAGGAGCACAGGTTTGGCACAAGACCCGTGGGCTCCATGATGATGGAGTGTGAGGATGACTCCGGCCACGCTGCCCATGAGCACCCCGGTCACCCAGGGAGGGTTGCACTGGCCAGCCCCTCCGGAGGCAACACTGCTGCCATTCCAAGCTCAGCTCGGAGCTCCTCCCAAAGGGAAAACACAACGTGTCCTGTCCACCCTCACCCCACTTCCCTGCTGTCCCCCAGGGATCCAGAGCACAGGACCTGCCTGGAGCCCATCCCCGGCTCAAATGCTGCGGCTGGTTCCCTGCATGGCAGCAGGAGGCTGGGGAGATCAGAGCCCCCCTAGCAGGAGCCGGCCTTGTCCTTTTGGAGGTCACAAACTTCACGTGTTGACCTGGACGCCGTTCATTCGGCTTTGGGCACCCCGTGACAGCTTTAAAACATTTCCTCCATCACTGCCATGTCCTGCGTGTTTGCAGCAAATATTTCATCCACCTCCCTCTCCCGCTGAGATGAATTCAGTGTCGGCCACTGGATTTATCATCCCCTCACCACGGGGCTGGGGCAGCAACAGCTCTCACTGCGGGGACAGGAAAAGGGGGATGTGGATGTCAAGGTCATTCCATCTGCTGGTTTGAGGCACTGAGTCAAGAGCAGCAGGACCTACAACATGTGTAGGGGCGGCTGCCTGTGAAGGTGGAAGAACTTGGGGCTGACACCCAGGTACCAGGAATGCCCCATGGTGTATATCAAGCACCTTCATGCCTACTCTGGAGCACATGCTGAATTATTGACCAGCTTCAGCACCAAAACAGTCCCTCCCTGGATTTTCCACCACCAGCTCTCCCCACGTGTGTGTCAAAGCCCACCAAGCCCTGCAGAGCCGCACGCTTAGATGATGGGAGGAGGCTGCAGGGATGAATCCTCCTCACCACCCCCAGATTCCAGACACACCAAAACACGGAATATTATTGCAGCCAACCTGTGCTGCAGGGAGAGCGACTGTGTCCCAGCCAGAGCCCAGCCCTTATGGAGCAAAGTGCATGGAGGAAAAGGAGGAGGAGGAGGAGGAGGAAGAGGAGGAGGAAGAGGAGGAGGAGGGACTAAACTTAAGCAAGGGAAAGGAAAAGTTTAGAAAGATGAGATTTGCTGAACCAAACTTGCCCATAGAGTTCAAGCTGATACCTTTTGCTCCAGTATCCAGAGACTGTAGGAAGTGACAGGCGGGTGGCTGGGAGGATGAAGCAGAGCCGGATCTCGGTCTGTTTGTACCCAAACACGTGAGATCCAGCAGCCCCCACCAGTAGGTATGGGTCTCCTCTCCTGTTCGCCGTTACATGGGTCTCTTCACGTGCTGTTGTGGCCTCCCTCGGCAGCACAGCGACAGCCCTTGAGCAAGCAGGGTGCTGAAATACCGGTTTCCAGCTCAGTCTCATGATGGCAGCTCTTGGAGCTGACTCACACAGGAGAGCAGACGGGTGAGTAATACCCACTAGGACTGCAAAGAAAACCCTTTTCTAAAAAAAAGGTCCCCGCCCTGCATGTCCCGGCATTTCACACCAACCCGCAAAACCGCCACGTTTGTCACTTGGGCTTCTTTGCACAGCTTTAAATCTGAAACCACCTCTTGGGCACAGCCTGTCTTAGTATCTTTGCATACCAACCTGGCAGTTGTTTATGGCTGCAGGTGCCTGCGATGTGACCACATCAACCAACATGAGCCGCGCTCCGATGAGGGCTGGACCTTCTCCTGGCTGCTCCAGGAACAGCCGAGTCCAAACTCTGCCCCACGCCTCCTGCCACCTCCAGCGGTGCTTGCGAAAGGAGCCGAAGCTGCAAGCTGGAGCTCATAAATCCCAGTGTCCATCGAGCAGCAGAGATGCAATTTGCCTGTCTACTGCTTGAAGAGTGATGGGGAGTCCTCCCGGTCCCCCAAGGAAGACGCACACACGCACAGGAGCCCTGGCCAGGCTGGTTTAACCATGGCCCCTACAACTGCTCAGCACATCCCTGCAGACAGAAAGAAATTAACACAAAATAATCATTTGTTGGTTTTTAGTTTGGTTTTGGTTTTTTGCAATAGGACCCATGAAGGGGGAGCGCTCAATGTAAAATCTGGGCAGAATGGTGTAGAGAAGAAGGAGGAGGAGGAGGAGAAGGAGGAGGAGGAGAGCTTGGTCTTGTCCTTCATCTGAAAGCAATCCTGGGCAGGCACGTACATGCCCCAGCCTTCCAGGGTAAAGACTTTTCCCAGCCCTCCCGAGGGTAGCACAAGATTTCAGGGCTGACGGTAGGAAATCTGTACCCAGTACCTGCAGTTCTTGCCGTAACAGGTTTTTTGCATAAGATTTCACAGCACTTCAGAAATACCTTGTAACGCCACATTCCCGGTGAAGGAGGGAAATCACTGCGTGTTCCGAGCGGGGACGCAGGGCACTGACAAAGAGCCTCAGTCACATCAAGGAGACGGAACTGCAAACGGTGGCGGAAAAATCTGTCTGCGCTGAAAGATGAACTGGATCCAACGTGAACTGCTGCCTCTGCCCCCTCTTTTTCTTCAATAATACACCATCCAAATATTGGAATTTAATGGTACCAATTTCGCTTTCCCATGACAGCCTTTCTGCCGCATAGCTGATTAATCATTCCAGCAGGGACCAGGACTGGAGATGTATTAATGCACAACGTTTCCTCCTGCCCTACTCCCAGAGCAGGAGCAGACTCGCAGTTGCACTCCTCTGCTTTAATATTTAAAATCTCCTACATGGGCAGCAGGACTGGCCGACCCTTCTGCCCTCTCTAAACCCTTCCCAAAGCAGAACACAGCTCCCAGTTCCCATCAGGGAGATGGTATCTGGGGTTTCAGGTTTTAACGAGG
The DNA here is from genome assembly GCA_013389965.1 of Todus mexicanus. Lineage (NCBI taxonomy): Eukaryota > Metazoa > Chordata > Aves > Coraciiformes > Todidae > Todus > Todus mexicanus. Next base: position 67,983 of record WEIS01070857.1, read on the forward strand.
GAGGTAGGGATTCTCAAAACCAGAGATTCTCCAAACTCACCAAGGAAATCATGATCAAGCTGTTGATTTAGGTTTGCTCCTTCCTTGGATGGGCTGGATCAATGGGCTGAGGCCAAAGGGATGGCACCCAATGATAGGACAAGGGGTGTAAACTAGAACACAGGAGGTTCGACTTGAATATTAGGAAGAACTTGTTTGCAGTGAGGGTTCCAGAGCCTGGCCCAGGCTGCCCAGGGGGGTTGTGGAGGCTCCTTCTCTGGAGATGTTTCAAACCCACCTGGATGAGTTCCTGTGTGACTTGGTCTAGGTGATCCTGCTCCAGCAATGGGGGGGATTGGACTGAAAGAGCTTTTGAGGTCCCTTCCAATTCCTAACAATCTGTGAGGTTCAACAAGGTCAAGGGCTGAGTCCCGCCTTTGGGTCACACCAACCCCCTGCAACGCTCCAGGCTGGGGCAGAGCAGCTGGAAACTGCTTGGTGGAAAAGGACCAGCGGGTGCTGGTTGAGAGCCGGCTGAAGCTGAGCCAGTGTGTGCCCAGGTGGCCAAATGCGTAAGGAAAAATGTCTTGCCCAAAAGGGTTCCCCAGGCGTGTCCCAGGCTGCCCAGGGCAGGGGTGGAGTCCCCATGATCCCTGGAGGGGTTTCCAAGCCGTGGAGATGTGGTGCTGAGGGACACGGGGTAGTGGTGCCCTGGGAGTGCTGGGGGAACAGTTGGACTCCATGAGCTCCGAGGTCTCTTCCAACCCAAACTATTCTATTCTCACCTCCTCCTAGACCATGCCAAGCTCTAGCCTGGAGGAACAGGGACATTCCTGCTCCAAAGCTGCTGATTTAGCTCACTAATACCCATGTCAAGGAGAGGAATATTTCATTTATTCCAGCCTGACTCACCCTCTCAACATATTTTCCTTTTTCCAGGCAGCAAACCTCACGCCCTCTCTGCAGATCTTACCACTTGCCCACGCCAGCAGAAGAAACACTCGGCTTGAACCACGGAGCCAAGTTCTTCTCAGAGCAGATACCTCAATGTTTCTTCTCTCAAGCACACTTAGTTAAGGAAAGATTTAAAAAAAAAACCCCTTCGTGGGTTTGTGCCGATCGTTGGCACGAGCCGCACAGCGAGCAGCGCTGGGCAAGAGACCTGGAAACTTCGTGCAATCTGTGTTTTCTAGGACGAGGGCAACTGGAAGGGAGCCCTTTTAAACCAGAACAGAGCACAGACATGTTTTTGCAGCCTCACACGGTTGGGCTGATTTGATTCAGGAAAGCCTGATTCAAAGTAATTTAATTCACAAGCCAGGATTTATTAGGTTCCTACCGGGCTGTAGTTTTATCTTACTGTTTTCCTTCCCCGCCGAACTCTTGCTGCAGAAAATGAAACCAAGTGGTTCGTCTGGCCTTAAAATGCAGTAAAACGGCTGCGTGGGAGGACGGGAGAGACAGAAGCGATGGAGGAGAGCAGAATCTGGAAGATCTCCACAGTTGATCAGGTTGTTCCAGAGAATTCAGGTGACTAGTGGCAGCTGAGAAGAGGAATGAAGCCGAGCAAGGTTTGGATGTTACCCGTAGAGCAGCTTGTGTCAAACTTCTGTTTGACGCACGTCAGCGCAAACTGCAGGGACCCACCTGACCCCAGTAACCACAGGATCAGTCCCCACATGGGTATTCCTCCTATCCCACCCCCACAAACCACACTGCCAGGCCTAATTGTGCTCACGCATCAGTGGGAGCAGCTCTCACGCTGCTGCTGGAGCACACCCAGGAGCTGCGCTTCGCTCTGCTTCTCCAGGGAGAAGTGCTACCAGGCGGACCACACCACCTTAGAGTGCAGATGCAACTGAGCAGAACTACCCACGCGGCTCAGCACGCTTAAAAAGAAAAGAAAAAAGGATCGAGTTATGGATTGCTTCTAATTCGAGACACGTTTTTGAGGCAACAGCTATGCTGCGGCCCTCTACTACTGCTATGTTCACAAGGACAACTGGTCTGCAAAAACCCTCTAGGCAACACATCTGGGTGAAGTGTTCAGCAGCTGCCTCACCAGTTTACAACTGGAATTGAGAAATGGGTGTTTGTTTAAAGATTTTACCATCTTATTTTCACTTCACCATGTCGACCAAGAGAAATCAAGTGACTAATGTCCCCAACGAACTGCCAAGAACAAAACCCAAGTGACTTTGTTGTTTAATTCTCCCTCTCTCCATCCAAACCTATGAAGGTTAGCCCACTCCCTCCCCCCAACAAAGGTACTAACGCTAAGTTTTGAGCCGATTTCTCTTTACTTCACAGTCTTGGCAAAACAAATCCGCATTCAAAAGTCATTTCACGTTAATATATTAACCAAACATTTTCAAAATAAATATATATTCTCTTTAAACAACTATTTCTTCGCATTACCGCAGTAGCGATTCTAGAAAAGTCAGTGCACAGACAGTAGCGATTTGATTAATCAGCTAGACTCAAACGCAAAGAAAACAAGAGGTGGATCTTTTTTGTCTCCAAGCAGGCTGCATGCAGCAAGTCTCCGCAGTTTCCTAGCGCACGACCTTTCTTCACACTCGCCAGGAAGAATTTTTACTGTCAGGAGTCAGAGAAGCCTCATTTGTGCAAAGCTTTGTACAACACCAAGTTGCCCAGCCTGGATTCTGATGGGTCCCGCAGAGGTTCTGCGTACTCCAGTCGCTGCTAATGAGATCAATGCATCAGTGCTACGGAAGGAAAACCGCTCGAATCCACATTCAAGTTACTGGGAAGTAAATTCACAGCTGATCCAGCCACAACCACCAGCGTTAAACAACATTCAAATCAGCAGCTCGGTCGTACCAACAGCTAATTCCAGTATTTTGCATATTCTCTCAAGTGCTTCCAGGGCAGAAGTAAGTAAAGCAACTATTTTCTCCCCATTAGCTATTGATTCACCAGTTAAACCACAGCAGGAAGATGCTTCACTGGCCAAAAAGTTTAACTTGTGTTACAGCAAAGAAAAAAAGAAAAGTGCATTATGGACTACAAAGAGAATATTCAGGATTTAGTGATCTCAAGTGCACATATCTAACTGGGGGGGGAAAAAGAGACAAGAGAGAATGAGTGTTCCCATACAATTCGTAACTAGTTTGACGCTACTCATCAACCCTAGAAAATTAGTGTGTTTTCCAAAGAGCTGGTCGGCATCGCCACACAGCGTGCGGCAGGAAAATCTGGAGGGCGACCAGATTATTCGCTACAGTTGTCAGGAAAAAAACCCCCAAACAAACAAAAGAAAGTTTAACAGATATCTGAAAAATGTAGTAGGTACCTATTTCCTTTGGGATCTCAAAGGTTTCCTTTGAAGCCCTTTCTGTGGTGATGTGATACCTGGGTTCGGGAAGAACACCCAGAGACAGCCTCGTGTTCAGAGATGCTCGTGGCTGCTCACTAAGGTAAATTCAAGACACCTCCCACCCCCCAAGAGCGTTGTTTCCATGTTATGAGTGTTGAATTATCTTTTGGAGTGGCTGGTTACTTAAATTATACCTCTTTAGAGTATCAAAAGAAAGAGATGTGAAAGGAAACAAATCACAGATGAGGAGACCCTGTGGTTGTAGCGGTGCCGTGCAGAGGGAGGAGGGAACACTGCGGCGGGGCAGCAAACCCTCAGAGCATTGAGGTGAGCCAGGCTGCTGACATCTCTCCCCTTGCTCTGCACAGATCTACCACCAGAGTCCCTGCAAGCTCTACGTGCCTCGGGGGAAGGCTCTACTCATCAGTGCTATGGACCGGGCCCCAAGATTCTGCCAAAATGGAAAGTGAGAAAGCAAGGAGTTGTGGAGAAGGTCTTTGTTAGCTTATTGGTTTTTCTTGTCTTCTGGGGGGAAGTACGGAGGAGGAGGTGGCTGGTCCTGGAATAAAGACAACAGAAGAACATCAGTTCACGGCTAAGAAAAAAAAACAACCCACCTCAAAACTCCCCATAAACACAACACCAAAATCAATTCTGACAAGCTTTGCTGTGTCACTGAGGAAAAAAGAGCCGCTAAACACACACTTGAGTTCACACAGCAAACCCAGAGTGACCCAAAACTCACCGTGGGCATATAGACGTTGTGGGGGTTCACGGGGCTGTAGTAAGCACTGGCAGCGGCTTCGGCAGCCTTGGCTTCAGCTGTCACGGGAAGAGAAGTTACAGATTTGGTGACACACAGACAACTCCACAAAACCTCTGCAATTCCTGGCATCAAATATTTCTAACAGAGCGACGCACTCAAGTTGCAGAATAGCTACAAACATGACAATTGAGCATTATCTCTTCAGTTGCTGCAAGATTGTCAAGTCTGAAGCAAAAAAGACCAAGATTTAGTTTGGAAATGTCATCTGGGACTTGTCTGTTAGCCAACAAATACATGCTACATCAGTGCCATTTTCCAAATAATAGTTCAAAGATGACTGGTTGCCCCTTCACACCAAAGAGGCGAGTTAAATCCTTATCCAAATATCCTTACCTACGAGAGATTTATCATTGTGTCCAACCACAAAAGCTCTTTCTTCCCCCCCCTCCCCCAATGCAAACCTTTTCAGACCATGTTTAAAATCATTTTGATAAATCCCAAAGGAGTGGAAATGAGACTGGTATTTCCCCAGCTCTTTTCCAACATCTCCTCCTCTGCTCCCTATTGTTTAAATAATCAGGTTACAGTGAAATAGGGGAATGGAACATCACAGAAGCCACATCCGCTCGCTAAAATGGACTAGAAACAAATTTCGCCATCAATTTCATTTATCTATCAGAGCAACATTACCACAAAAGGAGAATCGCAAACTGCGTTTTTTTGTCACAACAAGACTAAATCCAGCTGCCGAGGTTATCGACCCTGGAGAGAACCAGGCTGGCCTCCAGACCGAGCTGGATTTACATGAGTGGAGCTCCCTAATCCTTCTCCTAAACAATTTTAACTTCTAAGTGAGCTCTAAGTTTCCCCAAGAGCTAACAGGCAAGAAACAATGTCTGTTTAACGAGTAACAAAACTGCTGTGAGCTAATTCACCTGAACGTGCTCCTTACCTGCGGAAGTGGCGGGCAGGTCTGGGCCGCTGACCGGGGGCTCCATGGGCCCCGGGTACGGCGGGGGTGGAAGCTGCATGTAACCCATGTCCCCATCCACCATAGGAGGGCCAGGATAAAACTCTGTCAGAAATAACACAGCAAAAGACTTAACTCCTCTGGATGGGTCACAGCACGCAGCCAAAACAAGCCGAAGGAAAACACACTCAAGCTCACAAACTGAAGGTGTACAAGGCTTCAGATCCAGTCTAAGACTATGTCAACTTCGTGTTTCCTCCCCTTTTTACCTATTTTCACTCTCGCTAACTAAAATAATCCCCACCTTCCATTCCCAGACTGACCAGGAGGAGGTGGCGGGTACGGATAGCCCCCGTTAGCCGCGGCTGGTGCGAAAGCGTAGGATCCGTTTGGCATGTAGGAGTAGCCGTAAGCTCCGTTGGGTATCTCTCCTCTGGAGACTGGAAAAGAAAAGGTAAGTTGACCTCATCAAGTCTGCATCAAACGCAGGCCAACAACTCCCTGCAAACTTAAGAGTCCTTATGTGAAAACATCCCAGCTCCCTCCCCACAAATTCACTGTTCGCTGGATGTGAAGTAAGGAATTTTTAAAGCAAGCAAGTTCCAGATACAGCCTGAAACGTGCCCGGATTTGAATCCGACCTGTTGCAACCTAAACCTGCCCTTGCTGCGAGATGAAGGTGAGACCTCCTGAAACCACAGAACTGTCTGGCAGACACGGCCAGATTCCCGTACCTTGCGATGCCACCTGCAGCATACGCTGCCCAAACTCGATAGCACCTCCGGCTGAAAAGGCCATCTTGAACGTGGCGGATCCTTCCCAGCCACCTGCAGCGAGGAAAGACAGAATTCAGAAGCAAGGAGAAGGCGTTTTGATGTTATTTAACTTCCATGCTTTACCTACAGATGCTCTGTAGATAATTCTTTAAAGAGCGTACCCCAAAAATATCCAAGATAAAGTGGCAGAACTATCCTATTATCAGAAAAATTCACACTGAGGTATCTTCAGGTCCAGAGACACCTGAAGAAGAACCATCAACAAGGGAGACTTTCCAAAGCTTTCTAAAGTTGTGCCTGTTACCACACAAGCTGCCGACAGAGCGAGCTATCAGAAGCGCTGGATTTGCTCTAGCTTTGCAGAAGATTAGCGCAGAAGACGGGGATTTTGTTAATCCCGTTGCTAAAAAGCCTTTGCAACTACACCTAACTGTCAGCTAGAATTTAGTTTGGGAGTTCAAGGGCCCAACGAAGCAAAGAGCTTAATGAAAAACACGCGCTGTATAAATCCATTAGAGGCCATGGAAGATATTTCAAGCCAGGATAATAATAATTAAAAAAAA